>JAQFVV010012479.1:1316337-1504887 GCA_028023455.1 Epiperipatus broadwayi | reverse complement strand
TCTGCAATATATATTATTGCAAGAAAACTTCTAAAGGTACATTTATGAAAAACAAAAACAAGTTACTGGCGTAACCTGCTATCACTTGTTATTTATGTTCAAAAGATGGCGCTTTACCAAAACCACCGAACAAGTGTTAAATTTGTTTACATAAACGAAAAAGAGTCAGAATTAACTACCTCTTTCATTTGCTCACCCCCAGATCAGCTGATATCAAGCTGGTTTGCTCTCCTCAGTGAGGGATCGAATATAGAAACTAGATCTAAACACTGACTCTCAAGTGTTTATGCAAAACATTTCTATCAGATTGCAAGCGTGAATTTTTCACACCGGTAAAGTCTTCAAACTCAGTGACTTCCTCTTTCATTTGCTCACCCCCAGATCAGCTGATTTTAGGCTGGTTTGCTCTCCTCAGTGAGGGATAGAGTATAGAAACTAGATCTAAACACTGACTCTCAAGTGTTTATGCAAAACGTTTCTATCAGATTGCAAGCGTGAATTTTTCAGACCGGTAAAGTCTTCAAACTCAGCCTAGCAAGCCAGATATTTATATGGGTCTGATCTCAGTTCAGTATCACCATATAATCAAAGTCTCTGCAATATATATCATTGCAAGAAAACTTTAAAGGTACATTTATGAAAAACAAAAACAAGTTACTCACGTAACCTGCTATCACTTGTTATTTATGTTCAAAAGATGGCGCTTTACCAAAACCACCGAACAATTGTTAAATTTGTTTACCTAAATGAAAAAAGAGTCAGAATTAACTACCTCTTTCATTTGCTCACCCCCAGATCAGCTGATTTCAAGCTGGTTTGCTCTCCTCAGTGAGGGATAGAGTATAGAAACTAGATCTAAACACTGACTCTCAAGTGTTTATGCAAAACGTTTCTATCAGATTGCAAGCGTGAATTTTTCAGACCGGTAAAGTCTTCAAACTCAGCCTAGCAAGCCAGATATTTATATGGGTCTGATCTCAGTTCAGTATCACCATATAATCAAAGTCTTTGCAATATATATCACTTCAAGAAAACTGCCAGATATTTATATGGGTCTGATCTCAGTTCATTATCACCATATAATCAAAGTCTCTGCAATATATATCATTGCAAGAAAACTTTCCAGGTACATTTATGAAAAACAAAAACAAGTTACTCACGTAACCTGCTATCACTTGTTATTTATGTTCAAAAGATGGCGCTTTACCAAAACCACCGAACAAGTGTTAAATTTGTTTACATAAACAAAAAAAGAGTCAAAATTAACTACCTCTTTCATTTGCTCACCCCTGATTTCAAGCTGGCTTGCTCTCCTCAGTGAGGGATAGAGTATAGAAACTAGATCTAAACACTGACTCTCAAGTGTTTATGCAAAACGTTTCTATCAGATTGCAAGCGTGAATTTTTCAGACCGGTAAAGTCTTCAAACTCAGCCTAGCAAGCCAGATATTTATATGGGTCTGATCTCAGTTCAGTATCACCATATAATCAAAGTCTCTGCAATATATATCATTGCAAGAAAACTTTAAAGGTACATTTATGAAAAACAAAAACAAGTTACTGACGTAACCTGCTATCACTTGTTATTTATGTTCAAAAGATGGCGCTTTACCAAAACCACCGAACAAGTGTTAAATTTGTTTACATAAACGAAAAAGAGTCAGAATTAACTACCTCTTTCATTTGCTCACCCCCAGATCAGCTGATTTCAAGCTGGTTTGCTCTCCTCAGTGAGGGATAGAGTATAGAAACTAGATCTAAACACTGACTCTCAAGTGTTTATGCAAAACGTTTCTATCAGATTGCAAGCGTGAATTTTTCAGACCGGTAAAGTCTTCAAACTCAGTGACTTCCTCTTTCATTTGCTCACCCCCAGATCAGCTGATTTTAGGCTGGTTTGCTCTCCTCAGTGAGGGATAGAGTATAGAAACTAGATCTAAACACTGACTCTCAAGTGTTTATGCAAAACGTTTCTATCAGATTGCAAGCGTGAATTTTTCAGACCGGTAAAGTCTTCAAACTCAGCCTAGCAAGCCAGATATTTATATGGGTCTGATCTCAGTTCAGTATCACCATATAATCAAAGTCTCTGCAATATATATCATTGCAAGAAAACTTTAAAGGTACATTTATGAAAAACAAAAACAAGTTACTCACGTAACCTGCTATCACTTGTTATTTATGTTCAAAAGATGGCGCTTTACCAAAACCACCGAACAAGTGTTAAATTTGTTTACATAAACGAAAAAGAGTCAGAATTAACTACCTCTTTCATTTGCTCACCCCCAGATCAGCTGATATCAAGCTGGTTTGCTCTCCTCAGTGAGGGATCGAGTATAGAAACTAGATCTAAACACTGAATCTCAAGTGTTTATGCAAAACATTTCTATCAGATTGCAAGCGTGAATTTTTCAGACCGGTAAAGTCTTCAAACTCAGTGACTTCCTCTTTCATTTGCTCACCCCCAGATCAGCTGATTTTAGGCTGGTTTGCTCTCCTCAGTGAGGGATAGAGTATAGAAACTAGATCTAAACACTGACTCTCAAGTGTTTATGCAAAACGTTTCTATCAGATTGCAAGCGTGAATTTTTCAGACCGGTAAAGTCTTCAAACTCAGCCTAGCAAGCCAGATATTTATATGGGTCTGATCTCAGTTCAGTATCACCATATAATCAAAGTCTCTGCAATATTATATCATTGCAAGAAAACTGTAAAGGTACATTTATGAAAAACAAAAACAAGTTACTCACGTAACCTGCTATCACTTGTTATTTATGTTCAAAAGATGGCGCTTTACCAAAACCACCGAACAAGTGTTAAATTTGTTTACATAAACGAAAAAAGAGTCAGAATTAACTACCTCTTTCATTTGCTCACCCCCAGATCAGCTGATTTCAAGCTGGTTTGCTCTCCTCAGTGAGGGATAGAGTATAGAAACTAGATCTAAACACTGACTCTCAAGTGTTTATGCAAAACGTTTCTATCAGATTGCAAGCGTGAATTTTTCAGACCGGTAAAGTCTTCAAACTCAGCCTAGCAAGCCAGATATTTATATGGGTCTGATCTCAGTTCAGTATCACCATATAATCAAAGTCTCTGCAATATATATCATTGCAAGAAAACTTTAAAGGTACATTTGTGAAAAACAAGTTACTCACGTAACCTGCTATCACTTGTTATTTATGTTCAAAAGATGGCCCTTTACGAAAACCACCGAACAAGTGTTAAATTTGTTTACATAAACGAAAAAAGAGTCAGAATTAACTACCTCTTTCATTTGCTCACCCCCAGATCAGCTGATTTCAAGCTGGTTTGCTCTCCTCAGTGAGGGATAGAGTATAGAAACTAGATCTAAACAATGACTCTCAAGTGTTTATGCAAAACGTTTCTATCAGATTGCAAGCGTGAATTTTTCAGACCGGTAAAGTCTTCAAACTCAGCCTAGCAAGCCAGATATTTATATGGGTCTGATCTCAGTTCAGTATCACCATATAATCAAAGTCTCTGCAATATATATCATTGCAAAAAAACTTTAAAGGTACATTTATGAAAAACAAAAACAAGTTACTCACGTAACCTGCTATCACTTCTTATTTATGTTCAAAAGATGGCGCTTTACCAAAACCACCAAACAATTGTTAAATTTGTTTACCTAAATGAAAAAAGTCAGAATTAACTACCTCTTTCATTTGCTCACCCCCAGATCAGCTGATTTCAAGCTGGTTTGCTTTCCTCAGTGAGGGATAGAGTATAGAAACTAGATCTAAACACTGACTCTCAAGTGTTTATGCAAAACGTTTCTATCAGATGGCAAGCGTGAATTTTTCAGACTGGTAAAGTCTTCAAACTCAGCCTAGCAAGCCAGATATTTATATGGGTCTGATCTCAGTTCAGTATCACCATATAATCAAAGTCTCTGCAATATATATCATTGCAAGAAAACTTTAAAGGTACATTTATGAAAAACAAAAACAAGTTACTCACGTAACCTGCTATCACTTGTTATTTATGTTCAAAAGATGGCGCTTTACCAAAACCACCGAACAAGTGTTAAATTTGTTTACATAAACGAAAAAAAAGTCAGAATTAACTACCTCTTTCATTTGCTCACCCCCAGATCAGCTGATTTCAAGCTGGTTTGCTCTCCTCAGTGAGGGATAGAGTATAGAAACTAGATCTAAACACTGACTCTCAAGTGTTTATGCAAAACATTTCTATCAGATTGCAAGCGTGAATTTTTCAGACCGGTAAAGTCTTCAAACTCAGCCTAGCAAGCCAGATATTTATATGGGTTTGATCTCAGTTCAGTATCACCATATAATCAAAGTCTCTGCAATATATATTATTGCAAGAAAACTTTAAAGGTACATTTATGAAAAACAAAAACAAGTTACTGACGTAACCTGCTATCACTTGTTATTTATGTTCAAAAGATGGCGCTTTACCAAAACCACCGAACAAGTGTTAAATTTGTTTACATAAACGAAAAAGAGTCAGAATTAACTACCTCTTTCATTTGCTCACCCCCAGATCAGCTGATATCAAGCTGGTTTGCTCTCCTCAGTGAGGGATCGAGTATAGAAACTAGATCTAAACACTGACTCTCAAGTGTTTATGCAAAACATTTCTATCAGATTGCAAGCGTGAATTTTTCAGACCGGTAAAGTCTTCAAACTCAGTGACTTCCTCTTTCATTTGCTCACCCCCAGATCAGCTGATTTTAGGCTGGTTTGCTCTCCTCAGTGAGGGATAGAGTATAGAAACTAGATCTAAACACTGACTCTCAAGTGTTTATGCAAAACGTTTCTATCAGATTGCAAGCGTGAATTTTTCAGACCGGTAAAGTCTTCAAACTCAGCCTAGCAAGCCAGATATTTATATGGGTCTGAACTCAGTTCAGTATCACCATATAATCAAAGTCTCTGCAATATATATCATTGCAAGAAAACTTTAAAGGTACATTTATGAAAAACAAAAACAAGTTACTCACGTAACCTGCTATCACTTGTTATTTATGTTCAAAAGATGGCGCTTTACCAAAACCACCGAACAATTGTTAAATTTGTTTACCTAAATGAAAAAAGAGTCAGAATTAACTACCTCTTTCATTTGCTCACCCCCAGATCAGCTGATTTCAAGCTGGTTTGCTCTCCTCAGTGAGGGATAGAGTATAGAAACTAGATCTAAACACTGACTCTCAAGTGTTTATGCAAAACGTTTCTATCAGATTGCAAGCATGAATTTTTCAGACCGGTAAAGTCTTCAAACTCAGCCTAGCAAGCCAGATATTTATATGGGTCTGATCTCAGTTCAGTATCACCATATAATCAAAGTCTTTGCAATATATATCACTTCAAGAAAACTGCCAGATATTTATATGGGTCTGATCTCAGTTCATTATCACCATATAATCAAAGTCTCTGCAATATATATCATTGCAAGAAAACTTTCCAGGTACATTTATGAAAAACAAAAACAAGTTACTCACGTAACCTGCTATCACTTGTTATTTATGTTCAAAAGATGGCGCTTTACCAAAACCACCGAACAAGTGTTAAATTTGTTTACATAAACAAAAAAAGAGTCAAAATTAACTACCTCTTTCATTTGCTCACCCCTGATTTCAAGCTGGTTTGCTCTCCTCAGTGAGGGATAGAGTATAGAAACTAGATCTAAACACTGACTCTCAAGTGTTTATGCAAAACGTTTCTATCAGATGGCAAGCGTGAATTTTTCAGACCGGTAAAGTCTTCAAACTCAGCCTAGCAAGCCAGATATTTATATGGGTCTGATCTCAGTTCAGTATCACCATATAATCAAAGTCTCTGCAATATATATTATTGCAAGAAAACTTTAAAGGTACATTTATGAAAAACAAAAACAAGTTACTGACGTAACCTGCTATCACTTGTTATTTATGTTCAAAAGATGGCGCTTTACCAAAACCACCGAACAAGTGTTAAATTTGTTTACATAAACGAAAAAGAGTCAGAATTAACTACCTCTTTCATTTGCTCACCCCCAGATCAGCTGATATCAAGCTGGTTTGCTCTCCTCAGTGTGGGATCGAATATAGAAACTAGATCTAAACACTGACTCTCAAGTGTTTATGCAAAACATTTCTATCAGATTGCAAGCGTGAATTTTTCAGACCGGTAAAGTCTTCAAACTCAGTGACTTCCTCTTTCATTTGCTCACCCCCAGATCAGCTGATTTTAGGCTGGTTTGCTCTCCTCAGTGAGGGATAGAGTATAGAAACTAGATCTAAACACTGACTCTCAAGTGTTTATGCAAAACGTTTCTATCAGATTGCAAGCGTGAATTTTTCAGACCGGTAAAGTCTTCAAACTCAGCCTAGCAAGCCAGATATTTATATGGGTCTGATCTCAGTTCAGTATCACCATATAATCAAAGTCTTTGCAATATATATCATTTCAAGAAAACTGCCAGATATTTATATGGGTCTGATCTCAGTTCATTATCACCATATAATCAAAGTCTCTGCAATATATATCATTGCAAGAAAACTTTCCAGGTACATTTATGAAAAACAAAAACAAGTTACTCACGTAACCTGCTATCACTTGTTATTTATGTTCAAAAGATGGCGCTTTACGAAAACCACCGAACAAGTGTTAAATTTGTTTACATAAACAAAAAAAGAGTCAAAATTAACTACCTCTTTCATTTGCTCACCCCCAGATCAGCTGATTTCAAGCTGGTTTGCTCTCCTCAGTGAGGGATAGAGTATAGAAACTAGATCTAAACACTGACTCTCAAGTGTTTATGCAAAACGTTTCTATCAGATTGCAAGCATGAATTTTTCAGACCGGTAAAGTCTTCAAACTCAGCCTAGCAAGCCAGATATTTATATGGGTCTGATCTCAGTTCAGTATCACCATATAATCAAAGTCTCTGCAATATATATCATTGCAAGAAAACTTTAAAGGTACATTTGTGAAAAACAAGTTACTCACGTAACCTGCTATCACTTGTTATTTATGTTCAAAAGATGGCGCTTTACGAAAACCACCGAACAAGTGTTAAATTTGTTTACATAAACGAAAAAAGAGTCAGAATTAACTACCTCTTTCATTTGCTCACCCCCAGATCAGCTGATTTCAAGCTGGTTTGCTCTCCTCAGTGAGGGATAGAGTATAGAAACTAGATCTAAACACTGACTCTCAAGTGTTTATGCAAAACATTTCTATCAGATTGCAAGCGTGAATTTTTCAGACCGGTAAAGTCTTCAAACTCAGCCTAGCAAGCCAGATATTTATATGGGTCTGATCTCAGTTCAGTATCACCATATAATCAAAGTCTCTGCAATATATATCATTGCAAGAAAACTTTAAAGGTACATTTATGAAAAACAAAAACAAGTTACTCACGTAACCTGCTATCACTTGTTATTTATGTTCAAAAGATGGCGCTTTACCAAAACCACCGAACAAGTGTTAAATTTGTTTACATAAACGAAAAAAGAGTCAGAATTAACTACCTCTTTCATTTGCTCACCCCCAGATCAGCTGATTTCAAGCTGGTTTGCTCTCCTCAGTGAGGGATAGAGTATAGAAACTAGATCTAAACACTGACTCTCAAGTGTATATGCAAAACATTTCTATCAGATTGCAAGCGTGAATTTTTCAGACCGGTATAAGTCTTCAAAGTCAGCCTAGCAAGCCAGATATTTATATGGGTCTGATCTCAGTTCAGTATCACCATATAATCAAAGCCTCTGCAATATATATCATTGCAAGAAAACTTTAAAGGTACATTTATGAAAAACAAAAACAAGTTACTCACGTAACCTGCTATCACTTGTTATTTATGTTCAAAAGATGGCGCTTTACCAAAACCACCGAACAAGTGTTAAATTTGTTTACATAAACGAAAAAAGAGTCAGAATTAACTACCTCTTTCATTTGCTCACCCCCAGATCAGCTGATTTCAAGCTGGTTTGCTCTCCTCAGTGAGGGATAGAGTATAGAAACTAGATCTAAACACTGACTCTCAAGTGTTTATGCAAAACGTTTCTATCAGATTGCAAGCGTGAATTTTTCAGACCGGTAAAGTCTTCAAACTCAGCCTAGCAAGCCAGATATTTATATGGGTCTGATCTCAGTTCAGTATCACCATATAATCAAAGTCTCTGCAATATATATCATTGCAAGAAAACTTTAAAGGTACATTTGTGAAAAACAAGTTACTCATGTAACCTGCTATCACTTGTTATTTATGTTCAAAAGATGGCGCTTTACCAAAACCACCGAACAAGTGTTAAATTTGTTTACATAAACGAAAAAAGAGTCAGAATTAACTACCTCTTTCATTTGCTCACCCCCAGATCAGCTGATTTCAAGCTGGTTTGCTCTCCTCAGTGAGGGATAGAGTATAGAAACTAGATCTAAACACTGACTCTCAAGTGTTTATGCAAAACGTTTCTATCAGATTGCAAGCGTGAATTTTTCAGACCGGTAAAGTCTTCAAACTCAGCCTAGCAAGCCAGATATTTATATGGGTCTGATCTCAGTTCAGTATCACCATATAATCAAAGTCTCTGCAATATATATCATTGCAAGAAAACTTTAAAGGTACATTTATGAAAAACAAAAACAAGTTACTCACGTAACCTGCTATCACTTGTTATTTATGTTCAAAAGATGGCGCTTTACCAAAACCACCGAACAAGTGTTAAATTTGTTTACATAAACGAAAAAAAGTCAGAATTAACTACCTCTTTCATTTGCTCACCCCAGATCAGCTGATTTCAAGCTGGTTTGCTCTCCTCAGTGAGGGATAGAGTATAGAAACTAGATCTAAACACTGACTCTCAAGTGTTTATGCAAAACGTTTCTATCAGATTGCAAGCGTGAATTTTTCAGACCGGTAAAGTCTTCAAACTCAGCCTAGCAAGCCAGATATTTATATGGGTCTGATCTCAGTTCAGTATCACCATATAATCAAAGTCTCTGCAATATATATCATTGCAAGAAAACTTTAAAGGTACATTTATGAAAAACAAAAACAAGTTACTCACGTAACCTGCTATCACTTGTTATTTATGTTCAAAAGATGGCGCTTTACCAAAACCACCGAACAAGTGTTAAATTTGTTTACATAAACGAAAAAAGAGTCAGAATTAACTACCTCTTTCATTTGCTCACCCCCAGATCAGCTGATTTCAAGCTGGTTTGCTCTCCTCAGTGAGGGATAGAGTATAGAAACTAGATCTAAACACTGACTCTCAAGTGTTTATGCAAAACGTTTCTATCAGATTGCAAGCGTGAATTTTTCAGACCGGTAAAGTCTTCAAACTCAGCCTAGCAAGCCAGATATTTATATGGGTCTGATCTCAGTTCAGTATCACCATATAATCAAAGTCTCTGCAATATATATCATTGCAAGAAAACTTTAAAGGTACATTTATGAAAAACAAAAACAAGTTACTCACGTAACCTGCTATCACTTGTTATTTATGTTCAAAAGATGGCGCTTTACCAAAACCACCGAACAAGTGTTAAATTTGTTTACATAAACGAAAAAAAGTCAGAATTAACTACCTCTTTCATTTGCTCACCCCCAGATCAGCTGATTTCAAGCTGGTTTGCTCTCCTCAGTGAGGGATAGAGTATAGAAACTAGATCTAAACACTGACTCTCAAGTGTTTATGCAAAACGTTTCTATCAGATTGCAAGCGTGAATTTTTCAGACCGGTAAAGTCTTCAAACTCAGCCTAGCAAGCCAGATATTTATATGGGTCTGATCTCAGTTCAGTATCACCATATAATCAAAGTCTCTGCAATATATATCATTGCAAGAAAACTTTAAAGGTACATTTATGAAAAACAAAAACAAGTTACTCACGTAACCTGCTATCACTTGTTATTTATGTTCAAAAGATGGCGCTTTACCAAAACCACCGAACAAGTGTTAAATTTGTTTACATAAACGAAAAAAGAGTCAGAATTAACTACCTCTTTCATTTGCTCACCCCCAGATCAGCTGATTTCAAGCTGGTTTGCTCTCCTCAGTGAGGGATAGAGTATAGAAACTAGATCTAAACACTGACTCTCAAGTGTTTATGCAAAACGTTTCTATCAGATTGCAAGCGTGAATTTTTCAGACCGGTAAAGTCTTCAAACTCAGCCTAGCAAGCCAGATATTTATATGGGTCTGATCTCAGTTCAGTATCACCATATAATCAAAGTCTCTGCAATATATATCATTGCAAGAAAACTTTAAAGGTACATTTATGAAAAACAAAAACAAGTTACTCACGTAACCTGCTATCACTTGTTATTTATGTTCAAAAGATGGCGCTTTACCAAAACCACCGAACAAGTGTTAAATTTGTTTACATAAACGAAAAAAGAGTCAGAATTAACTACCTCTTTCATTTGCTCACCCCCAGATCAGCTGATTTCAAGCTGGTTTGCTCTCCTCAGTGAGGGATAGAGTATAGAAACTAGATCTAAACACTGACTCTCAAGTGTTTATGCAAAACGTTTCTATCAGATTGCAAGCGTGAATTTTTCAGACCGGTAAAGTCTTCAAACTCAGCCTAGCAAGCCAGATATTTATATGGGTCTGATCTCAGTTCAGTATCACCATATAATCAAAGTCTCTGCAATATATATCATTGCAAGAAAACTTTAAAGGTACATTTGTGAAAAACAAGTTACTCACGTAACCTGCTATCACTTGTTATTTATGTTCAAAAGATGGCGCTTTACCAAAACCACCGAACAAGTGTTAAATTTGTTTACATAAACGAAAAAAGAGTCAGAATTAACTACCTCTTTCATTTGCTCACCCCCAGATCAGCTGATTTCAAGCTGGTTTGCTCTCCTCAGTGAGGGATAGAGTATAGAAACTAGATCTAAACACTGACTCTCAAGTGTTTATGCAAAACGTTTCTATCAGATTGCAAGCGTGAATTTTTCAGACCGGTAAAGTCTTCAAACTCAGCCTAGCAAGCCAGATATTTATATGGGTCTGATCTCAGTTCAGTATCACCATATAATCAAAGTCTCTGCAATATATATCATTGCAAGAAAACTTTAAAGGTACATTTATGAAAAACAAAAACAAGTTACTCACGTAACCTGCTATCACTTGTTATTTATGTTCAAAAGATGGCGCTTTACCAAAACCACCGAACAAGTGTTAAATTTGTTTACATAAACGAAAAAAGAGTCAGAATTAACTACCTCTTTCATTTGCTCACCCCCAGATCAGCTGATTTCAAGCTGGTTTGCTCTCCTCAGTGAGGGATAGAGTATAGAAACTAGATCTAAACACTGACTCTCAAGTGTTTATGCAAAACGTTTCTATCAGATTGCAAGCGTGAATTTTTCAGACCGGTAAAGTCTTCAAACTCAGCCTAGCAAGCCAGATATTTATATGGGTCTGATCTCAGTTCAGTATCACATAAATCAAAGTTCTAATATATATCATTAAAAGAGATTTTATATGGGTCTGATCTCAGTTCAGTATCACCATATAATCAAAGTCTCTGCAATATATATCATTGCAAGAAAACTTTAAAGGTACATTTATGAAAAACAAAAACAAGTTACTCACGTAACCTGCTATCACTTGTTATTTATGTTCAAAAGATGGCGCTTTACCAAAACCACCAAACAAGTGTAAAATTTGTTTACATAAACGAAAAAAGAGTCAGAATTAACTACCTCTTTCATTTGCTCACCCCCAGATCAGCTGATTTCAAGCTGGTTTGCTCTCCTCAGTGAGGGATAGAGTATAGAAACTAGATCTAAACACTGACTCTCAAGTGTTTATGCAAAACGTTTCTATCAGATTGCAAGCGTGAATTTTTCAGACCGGTAAAGTCTTCAAACTCAGCCTAGCAAGCCAGATATTTATATGGGTCTGATCTCAGTTCAGTATCACCATATAATCAAAGTCTCTGCAATATATATCATTGCAAGAAAACTTTAAAGGTACATTTATGAAAAACAAAAACAAGTTACTCACGTAACCTGCTATCACTTGTTATTTATGTTCAAAAGATGGCGCTTTACCAAAACCACCAAACAAGTGTAAAATTTGTTTACATAAACGAAAAAAGAGTCAGAATTAACTACCTCTTTCATTTGCTCACCCCCAGATCAGCTGATTTCAAGCTGGTTTGCTCTCCTCAGTGAGGGATAGAGTATAGAAACTAGATCTAAACACTGACTCTCAAGTGTTTATGCAAAACGTTTCTATCAGATTGCAAGCGTGAATTTTTCAGACCGGTAAAGTCTTCAAACTCAGCCTAGCAAGCCAGATATTTATATGGGTCTGATCTCAGTTCAGTATCACCATATAATCAAAGTCTCTGCAATATATATCATTGCAAGAAAACTTTAAAGGTACATTTATGAAAAACAAAAACAAGTTACTCACGTAACCTGCTATCACTTGTTATTTATGTTCAAAAGATGGCGCTTTACCAAAACCACCAAACAAGTGTAAAATTTGTTTACATAAACGAAAAAAGAGTCAGAATTAACTACCTCTTTCATTTGCTCACCCCCAGATCAGCTGATTTCAAGCTGGTTTGCTCTCCTCAGTGAGGGATAGAGTATAGAAACTAGATCTAAACACTGACTCTCAAGTGTTTATGCAAAACGTTTCTATCAGATTGCAAGCGTGAATTTTTCAGACCGGTAAAGTCTTCAAACTCAGCCTAGCAAGCCAGATATTTATATGGGTCTGATCTCAGTTCAGTATCACCATATAATCAAAGTCTCTGCAATATATATCATTGCAAGAAAACTTTAAAGGTACATTTATGAAAAACAAAAACAAGTTACTCACGTAACCTGCTATCACTTGTTATTTATGTTCAAAAGATGGCGCTTTACCAAAACCACCAAACAAGTGTAAAATTTGTTTACATAAACGAAAAAAGAGTCAGAATTAACTACCTCTTTCATTTGCTCACCCCCAGATCAGCTGATTTCAAGCTGGTTTGCTCTCCTCAGTGAGGGATAGAGTATAGAAACTAGATCTAAACACTGACTCTCAAGTGTT
This sequence comes from Epiperipatus broadwayi, assembly GCA_028023455.1. Taxonomy (NCBI): domain Eukaryota; kingdom Metazoa; phylum Onychophora; class Udeonychophora; order Euonychophora; family Peripatidae; genus Epiperipatus; species Epiperipatus broadwayi. The sequence continues at coordinate 1,491,843 of JAQFVV010012479.1, read as the reverse complement.
TATGCAAAACGTTTCTATCAGATTGCAAGCGTGAATTTTTCAGACTGGTAAAGTCTTCAAACTCAGCCTAGCAAGCCAGATATTTATATGGGTCTGATCTCAGTTCAGTATCACCATATAATCAAAGTCTCTGCAATATATATCATTGCAAGAAAACTTTAAAGGTACATTTATGAAAAACAAGTTACTCACGTAACCTGCTATCACTTGTTATTTATGTTCAAAAGATGGCGCTTTACCAAAACCACCAAACAAGTGTAAAATTTGTTTACATAAACGAAAAAAGAGTCAGAATTAACTACCTCTTTCATTTGCTCACCCCCAGATCAGCTGATTTCAAGCTGGTTTGCTCTCCTCAGTGAGGGATAGAGTATAGAAACTAGATCTAAACACTGACTCTCAAGTGTTTATGCAAAACGTTTCTATCAGATTGCAAGCGTGAATTTTTCAGACCGGTAAAGTCTTCAAACTCAGCCTAGCAAGCCAGATATTTATATGGGTCTGATCTCAGTTCAGTATCACCATATAATCAAAGTCTCTGCAATATATATCATTGCAAGAAAACTTTAAAGGTACATTTATGAAAAACAAAAACAAGTTACTCACGTAACCTGCTATCACTTGTTATTTATGTTCAAAAGATGGCGCTTTACCAAAACCACCAAACAAGTGTAATATTTGTTTACATAAACGAAAAAAGAGTCAGAATTAACTACCTCTTTCATTTGCTCACCCCAGATCAGCTGATTTCAAGCTGGTTTGCTCTCCTCAGTGAGGGATAGAGTATAGAAACTAGATCTAAACACTGACTCTCAAGTGTTTGATGCAAAACGTTTCTATCAGATTGCAAGCGTGAATTTTTCAGACCGGTAAAGTCTTCAAACTCAGCCTAGCAAGCCAGATATGTATATGGGTCTGATCTCAGGTTCAGTTAATTCTGACTCTTTATCGTTTATAGTAATCAAATTTGTACTTGTTTGGTGGTTTTGGATAGTATCATCTTTTGCATAAAAAATGATAACAGGTTAATAAGTAACTGTTTTTGTTTTCATAAATGTACCTAAAGTTACTCTCGTAAGCTGCTATCACATTGTTATTTATGTTCAATAATATGGTGCTACTGAACTGAGACCAGACCCATATAAATATCTGGCTTGCTAGGCTGAGTTTGAAGACTTTACTGGTCTGAAAAATTCACGCTTGCAATCTGATAGAAACGTTTTGCATAAACACTTGAGAGTCAGTGTTTAGATCTAGTTTCTATACTCTATCCCTCACTGAGGAGAGCAAACCAGCTTGAAATCAGCTGATCTGGGGGTGAGCAAATGAAAGAGGTAGTTAATTCTGACTCTTTTTTCGTTTATGTAAACAAACTTTACACTTGTTTGGTGGTTTTGGTAAAGCACCATCTTTTGAACATAAATAACAAGTGATAGCAGGTTACATGAGTAACTTGTTTTTGTTTTTCATAAATGTACCTTTAAAGTTTTCTTGCAATGATACTTATTGCAGAGTCTTTGATTATATGGTGATACTGAACTGAGATCAGACCCATATAAATATCTGGCTTGCTAGGCTGAGTTTGAAGACTTTACCGGTCTGAAAAATTCACGCTTGCAATCTGATAGAAACGTTTTGCATAAACACTTGAGAGTCAGTGTTTAGATCTAGTTTCTATACTCTATCCCTCACTGAGGAGAGCAAACCAGCTTGAAATCAGCTGATCTGGGGGTGAGCAAATGAAAGAGGTAGTTAATTCTGACTCTTTTTTCGTTTATGTAAACAAATTTTACACTTGTTTAGTGGTTTTGGTAAAGCGCCATCTTTTGAACATAAATAACAAGTGATAGCAGGTTACGTGAGTAACTTGTTTTTGTTTTTCATAAATGTACCTTTAAAGTTTTCTTGCAATAATATATATTGCAGAGACTTTGATTATATGGTGATACTGAACTGAGATCAGACCCATATAAATATCTGGCTTGCTAGGCTGAGTTTGAAGACTTTACCGGTCTGAAAAATTCACGCTTGCAATCTGATAGAAACGTTTTGCATAAACACTTGAGAGTCAGTGTTTAGATCTAGTTTCTATACTCTATCCCTCACTGAGGAGAGCAAACCAGCTTGAAATCGGCTGATCTGGGGGTGAGCAAATGAAAGAGGTAGTTAATTCTGACTCTTTTTTCGTTTATGTAAACAAATTTTACACTTGTTTGGTGGTTTTGGTAAAGCGCCATCTTTTGAACATATATATATATATATATATATATATTATTTTTGGGATATTCCATACAGTAAAATAGTTAAATAACTGACGTTTCAGTACAAGTACCTTCCTCAAAGCAATGAGAAAGGTACTTGTTATTGTACCGAAATGTCAGCTATTTAGCTATTTTACTACATGGAATATCCTGAAAATAATAATATGAAATTATCATTTATCCATGAAAGTATTACTTTGATGATAAAACTCCTTGATTCTGAGGCTATCAATCTTATGAAGACTTCTTTTGATATTAAGGGACTGTGGAGTTTGAAATGAATTATGGGAAGGTTTGTTTGTTTGTGTATATATATATATATATATATATATATATATAGGAAATATATATATATATATATATATATATATATATGTTTTCCTTTATGTTGATTTTCACTTGAGAAGGTCTATTTGAAGTAGATGAAAGCATGGTTGTGTAAGGATTTTGGTAAAATTTTGAATTTAATCTAGTATTGTATTGTTTTATGGTTTTGCATTTATATATATATATATATATTTCATTAGAATATGAAAAGTATGTAAAGGTAAATAAATACTTTATATGCACTGGAACACAATATTTATGTTTACATTTCTCCATAAAAGCTACCAAGACATTTAAATTGTCTCATATTCTCAAGGTTATAATTATCCAAGATAAATAATGTTTAAAAATTATCGTCTAACACTATCTAATAAACAATTTAAATTTTTTTAATGTTAGTTACTAAAACAATTCTTAATATTTGGATACAAGTATAATGCATCTACTTAAGTTTGATATAAGTAGAGGGAATATGAACACTGACTTTCAAACTTTCTTTAGTCAGTCACTCCATCTTTTACAATTGATCCATATGACCACATACATATGAAAAAGATAAATGATCTCCAATATATATGCTTTGTGCTGAGCCATCACTCATCAGTTGGTCTGGATCATTATCTCTCCCCACCACACATATATGTAATCAGTGCTTGGTTTTATTAAGATAACAAATGTTCATACTTTAATGGCCAGGCTTCAATCTACTCCACCATCCAAATATTCCATCATCCATATCATTGAAACTCTGATGATGGAAATGTTCAAAACCCTTGTTGATGCAAATATTATTATCATATCCATGTTGACTCTAAGTCATTGATCATCAGAATATTAATGTTATGAATGGCTAAAAAATAGGAAAGTGGAGCCGATTGAATCCTGTCCATTTGAATATGAAAATTTATTATCTTAATATAACCTGAGCACTGATTATTTAAATATGCAGAAGATAATAATTTAGACCAACTAATGAGTAATGTTTCAGCATGACATATGTATATTGGAGATTTTATTTTATCACATTTATGTGGTCAAGTATGTCAGTTGTGTAAAATGGGATGAATGACTGAAGATAGATTGAAATTCTGTGTTCAAATCTTGTTTAATTACATCAAGTGTAAGTATATATATTCTACTTGTATTTTAATATTACTAATACAGCCTGTATTCTGACCATCCCTCTTGTGTGTATTTGAATTTACATAAGAAATCATCTAAATACTTTAATGCTGCCTCATTTTCCATTGTCAAATTAATATTGCATTATTAACATTCAATTCTTTAAATGGTTATCAATACTTTTATTATTTCCTGTCATAATTATATCATCAAAATATGTATTGTGTTCTATAATTTTCTTATTTTTGATATACTTATCAATTATATTTTTCTCTATCTAGTCAATCACAATTGATGACAAAATCCCATAAATAGAACAACCCATAACAACCCTTTATATCTTTCCAAAATTCTTCCTATTTAAAACATAAAGCATTAAATATTAGTAAAGTCATTCTTTAATAACATTTAACCATTCTTATGAGTTTATAGTCAGATTGACTTTAGATCAACATAGGTGTGATGAGAATCTTGGTGTCAGGGTGGGCTTTGAGCATTTCACCATCAGTTTTCAATTGGATGGTCAGTTGAAGAATTGAAGTGTGGAGTGGATTGAAGTCATTTCATTAAAGTATGAATATTGGTAATATATATCTGAGCACTTATTGCATATATGTGTAAAGATGATAATCTGAACCAACTGATGATTACTGGTTTCACATAAAATATGTATATTGGTGATTACTTATCTTTTCAGCATGTATATGTTCAGGTGTATCAGTGTTATGAGATGGAGTGGAAAGTGGTGGGTCATATAAAAGTCTGTGCTTATACACTTTATATATTACATATATTGATCTAGGTATATAATAAGCCTGTATTTTAGTTATTACATAGTAGAGATGTCTACCTATCCCTTGTCTATGTATTAAGTATATTATGTCCTGTACATGAAGGATCAGATTGACTTTAGGTTAATATAGATGTGATGAGAAAAGTGGCCTTTGAGCATTCCATCATCAGATTTTCAATTGGATGGATATTTGAAGAGTTGGAGTGTGTAGTGGATTGAAGCTGTTCCATTAAAGTATGAAGATTGGCTATCTTAATATATATCTGAGCACTTATTGCATATATGTGTAGAGATGATTATCTGGACCAACTGATGATTGCTGGTTTAGCATGAAATATGTATATTGTTGATTATTTACCTTTTCAGCATGTATGTGTTCAGGTGTATTAGTGTTATGAGATGGAGTGGAGAGTGGTGGGTCATGTGAAAGTCTGTGCTCATATACCCTATATATTACTCATTTTTATTTATTTATAACTATTTAATGTTGTCTTCTTAGGTATACTTTGATACAATTTTTCAATATCATATGTAACAATCATTCCATTTCTATTCAATTTTACATTACTTAATTTATCTACATGTTCTTATGTCTAAATTCACTCAAACACAGGTAATGGTAAAGCTATGTACAAATTGTAATATTAATTGATTGACTGCTTTTAAGAAGTTTTATCATCTCATAATCATACCAAATGGGTTGTGTAAAAACAATATAAAATGTATGCAACAAATATTTAAATATATGCAAAGTAGCATATATTTTCTATTGTGCTCACATAACCCACTTGCTATGATTCTATGATTATGAGAACATAAAACTTCTTGAAAGTTTTCAGCAAATTAATATAATAATTTTTACTTAGCTTCACCATGACCTACATTTTAGCACATTTAGACATATTACTTATTTAATTGAGAAATCTACACTTTTCTTACTCTTACACTATAAGTTCTTAATATTATATTTATTGAAACCTATTGTTAATGTCAATGTTTTTATATATTACATCACATAATTCTTTAAGAATATAATTAATAATTTAATATTACTCTTTCTGGAATGTCATTCTTATGTATCTTAACCTTCGAAAGTATACATGGATGTTAAAAAGCTATAGGACATGATTCATTTTCATTAACTGTTTCCTTTCTATATAATTTAGTAAAAATTTATACTTTGTTCCATTTCTGTTTTTTTTTTGGAATTTTATTTATCTTTTGGTACACTTTACAATATCTTCTTTTATTTTTCTATCTTTATCCATTTTTTTAAAAACAATAAACCTTGACCTTTTTATCTTCATTTGTTACCATTAAATCATCCTTATAAATATTTTTTATGCTTTTTTATTAATAATATTGTTAATTTTTGATTATAACTCTGTTGTCAAGTTATTTTTGATGTTTGTATCTTCCACACTCACAATTGTTAGTTTTTGAATATATCTATCCATAAAGGGTATATATTTACTCCATTTATTTAAATCTGAATTGCCCATTTGTCTAATTAATGTTAGATACATTTACAATAAAAAAAATCCTTATTAGAATTTTTTATTTATTTTTAGTTGTCTAATTCAATTTTATTTATGGTTGCTTATTTTTAAATTTTATATAAAAGGCAACACTATGGACACGTTTTTACGACTGATGTTATGACCATTTGAAATAGTAGATAATATTTATCTTAATCAAGGATTAGCTGGTATTATATATATATATATATATATTTATTTATTTATATATTTTTTAGTCTAACATGAAAACTAATTGATTATTTTTAGATTTATGAATACTGAATTTAAAATAATAATTGATCTACTAGGTTATTCTTGGAAAGACCTAATCAGCTAATACATTATTTAAAATTTCATATTCACAAATGTAATATGGTTCCAATTTCTCAAGCCAGCCACATCTGAAAAAGAAAGATCAGTACTGCTTAAATGTGTTAGGTACTAACCTGTATGTTATTATTAACAACTAAATATAGTTAAAAAGTATAAAACATATTTTTTTTAAAAAAAAAAATCTTTAATGATTAAAGCAGATCACAAGTAAAGTGACAGGATGGCTAAGTTGGTTAGAGCGTTACCTTAAATTTTGATAATCAAGAATCTAAGGACCCAGGTTCAAATCCCATGCTAGTACTGTCACTGCTCAGGCCAGCAACACCTGAAGATAAGGGGAGAAAAATACCTCTCAAAACGTTGTGCATATACTAACCTGTTTGCTGTGATATTATTAACAGTTAGTGCATATACTAACCTGTTTGCTGTGATATTACTAACATTTGTTTGCTGTGATATTACTAACAGTTGGTGCATATACTAACCTGTTTGCTGTGATATTACTAACAGTTGAATGCATTTGGAATATTTAACTAAAATTAAATTTGTCTCTCTAGTTTAAATATCTTCTTTATTTAAATTATATTTTAATAATCAACCACTGAAGGAAATTATTTGTTTGATCACTTTTTTTTGCTTTTTTTTTAGTATTTATTCTTATATTTATTACCATTATTATTGTTATATTTTCTTTATATTTAGATTTCCCTTTTTTCGTATATGTTAAATTATTAATAATAATAATAATACTGATGATGATGATGATGATAATAATAATAATAATAATAATAATAATAATAAAAACAGTAGTAGTAATAGTAATAGTAATAATGATGATGATGATGATGATGATAATAATAATAATAATAATAATAATAATAATAATAATAATAATAATAATAATAATAATAATAATAATAATAATAATAATAATAATAATAATAATAATAATAATAATAATAATAATAATTCAATTCAATTCAATTCATTTATTTAAGTGCTAAACAGCAGCATAAAGCCAATTACAGTTTGCATATACAATAAAAGTGAAAATAAAACATATAACATAAAATGAAAATATAAATGTATACATAATAAAGTAAAATTTAAAAGACAAAATCAAACATAACATTTCAGTTTAACAAGATTACAAAATTTCTTATAATCAATATTTCTTTAACTGCCTCTTACAAGGCATCTCGTCGACATCTGACGTCACTCTAATTCTGCTAGTTTTAATGGTAGAATATTCGTTTGACAGTTATTGATTAGGTTTTTAAAAGTTCTGTAAGATGGTGCCCTCTTCTAAATTATTTTACAAGTAAAAAATCAAGAAAACCGCATTGGAAACTAAACAAAGAAGAACCTTGTCGGTGATTGGCTGTCAGCTGGCTCTCAGCCGAAAAAGACATTCTGATTGGCTGGAAAAAAACAAAGAAATCGTCTGATCAAAGAAAATAAAGAAAAACGCTGAGATTTTCATTTCAAATGTAATTTAAGTATTAAAAAAAATAAAATGAGAAATTAAAATAGTTTTTTAAAAAATATACTAAAAAAACAAAATTATTTTCGAAAAATATTGAAGATTTTAGTAAAAATATTTAAGATTTAGCAAAAAGAAATCTTTACTTTTCCGTAACGTAAAATTGAAAAAAAGCGTTTGCATCAGCACTTTTTTGTTTAGACATTCGCTTTAAGTTTGCCGAAATTGAATATATTTTATAATAAATAAATAGCAATTTATTTTTGGAAGAACTTTCGTTCTCTTTCATAACCTGAAAAATTAGTAATATATTTTTTATAAACGTATCTGAGTTGAATTTAATATTATAGGCGAATATGTTTTAACAATAGGCTTTGTCTTCAGTTTGTGAGTTGGCCAATTAAAAGATTTGATTTTTACCTCATACAACCAATAATATAATTAGCAATTAAAGGGATATCACACAGATTAAGGTTACTCCCAATCTGATTATATAAAGAGGGTAACCTAAATAAAGGAGAACATTTAAGAATATTAGAACGACATGTTTGAATCTGATATACACAAGTAGACCTAGTATCATAACTCAAAGACCTAATTGAGATAGTTGAACCTATATCTGGTAAAATAACTTGTTCATTAACAATTTTATAAAAATATTTCAAATCCCTATACTTTCATCTAGATGAAAGATTAATCATTTTACCCTCCCAAGAAACATATTTGAAAAACTTCTTTGAAATAGACTGCAACAAGTTACATCCTTGCAAAGAACTAGGATTCCAAATTATTGAACCATATTCAATAATAGGAAGAACCAATGAAAAAACAATTTCCATTTAGTATCATTACTGAACTGATAACCATGTCTAAGAATGACACCCATAACCTTAAAAGCCTTACCAACAATCATTTCAAGATGAGGAATAAAAGATCCATTACAAGAAAACATAATTCCAAGATATTTTTGGCATTTAACTGAAATAATTTTATGAGAATTGATATAATAACAAAATTGTAAAACTTCAGATTTTTTGGAATAAGAAATAAAGGAACATTTATCAAAATTAACTGTCATATTATTTGACTCACACCAAGCACTAAAGTTATCAATATCCTTCTGAAGGAGAACACAATTTGTTCACTGATATAATTCTTCTAAAAATCTTACAGTCATCAGCATAGCTTAACAGAAAAGAATATCTTCAAGCAATCCTTAAGATCATTAATATAAACATTAAACAGCATGGGTGCTAAAATACTACCCTGTGGAACACCTAAATTGCATTCAAAATTAAATGAAACTTTATTATTGAATTTAATATATGCTGTACGACTACACAGAAATGATTGAAGCCGATATAAAAGTTTATTAGAGAAACCTATTTTATGTAATTTATGAAGTAAGACACTGTGATCAACTTTATCAAAATCCTTTTGACATATCAAAATAAATAACATCTAGTCTTTGACGATCTTCAATAGCATGAGCTATATGATCATAAATTGTCAGTAGATTACTATCAATTGATCTATTAGGACTAAAACCATGTTGAGAAGAAGAAATGATCTTACCCACATCTGAAATAATTTTATTATAAATACATCTCTCAAAAATATATATAAAATACCAGCTAATCCTTTTAAGATAATAATAATAATAATAATAATAATAATAATAATAATAATAATAATAATAATAATAATAATAATAATAATAAGAATAAGAAGAAGAAGAAGAAGAAGAAGAAGAAGAAGAAGAAGAAGAAGAAGAAGAAGATATATGCGGTCCTGCTGTCAATAAGTAGTAACTAACTTACAAAAGCTCGTGAATGTACTTCATTAACGGCAAACATAATCTAACTATTAGTTTAAAAATATTATAATTTTGAAAATTATAATCGTTTTCCGGATTATAAGAAAAGACGCTGTTAACAAAGTAAGTTTTTTTTATTATTAATTTGTCCTAAGAAAATCTAGTCATCTAGTTGAAATGGCGTCTGCAGATAACAATTGCGTTGTTAGTAAAAGAAATAAGAATACAGATGCCAAATCAGTTGCAGAAGCCAGTAAGGGGAAAAAATCTTATGCAAATATTGCTGCTATGAAACCACAAAAAGCAATTTTAGAAAATATTATACAGCAAGGAAACAAAAAAACGGAGGGGAAGGACAAATAGGCAGATTCAGAAGAGCCAATTCATTAGACATTTTTGAACTAAGTTTAGAAAATGAAGATGAGACACCTAATCAATTATCAGAACAAACTGAAGATAATTGGACAGAAGAAGAAATTCAAGAAATCAACATCCAGTTTAATAACACTATACCAAACAAATGATATGAATCTTTTAAAAAATTCTTTTCTAATAAATCATTAGTGCTCGCAATTACAGATAAAAATCTAACGTTATATAAATTTCACAAAGAGTTATTGTATCAAAACCTAACAGAAGAAAACTTATGGGATTCAATATCAGAAATAAGTGAACATTCAAACTCGCGATATATAGCTATACAATTTTTCAATGAAAATCAAAAAATGAGATTTAAATCACAAATAAAAACAATTGGTGGATACGTAATGATTGTTGTTGATGAAAATATGCAAAATTATTGCTCAGGAATCATTAAAAATACATATTTTGGGTTTAGCATTCATGATTTCAAAAGCATGGTCCAACCATTTGGGGATGCAATATACATTAAGCAAATCTTGTGCAATGATACACCCACACTTATATACACCAACAGTTCTCATTTTAAGATAAAGCTGCACGAGCATATTAAACCAGAAGAAATTCCAAGGCAAATTATGGATCAGGGAGCAGTATTATATTTAAATATTAAAGGGCTTAGACCATAATGCTTTGGCTGTGGAGAAGGAAGCCATTTGATTATAGACTGTCCAAAGAATGGAAATAACAAAGGGTTTGATGTATCAGAAGAAAGACTAGAAAAGAAAACAAGCTATAAACAAAGAGATATAAAGCAAATACTGACATTGGATGTGGGAACTCAGGGAAGTGAAAAGGAAAAAAAATTCTATACAAACACATATGAATACAGATAAGCAAGAAAATGAAAATGCAAATGTAAATAATGATGATAGTAATATTCGTGAGAGTCTAGATTCTTCATTAAGGTTGGAAAAAAAGTGTGCCTTAAGATAAATAATACAAAAGTAAAAGAAAAAAAAGAATGATATACAAATGCATGTGGTTAAAGATTTAGAAAAAAATATAGACAAACGCACATTGAAAAAAAATCTTGATGGGAAGCAATATTATGAAAAGGATATGAATTTGAATGAAGAACCGGAATTATCTAAAAAACAAAGAACTAGAAACAATACTAATACTGGGATTACTCGGACAATAATGCCAAATATGCAGCAAGTTATTCAGGTTAATAGTGAACAGAAGAGAAAATGAGGAAGACCCTCAAAAAACAGGAAAACAGGAAAAAAGCTAAAATTAGGAGAGCTTATGTTTGATGACACAGGAGAACGGTATCAAATGGACAGATATACTGATGTTGAAACTGAAAGTGAGTTTGAAGATGCCCAAGATTTACAATTGATAGACAACCTAAAATAAGGATAATTAAAGATAAAGTAAATTCAAATAAATTCAAAGTAAAAAGTAAATCTTTATAAATGAAAATTAAAATTGCTTCATTTAATGTATGGAGTTTGAATTCAATAGGAAAAATAATTTAAGTTGAAACAATGGATCAAGGAAACAAAACCTCATATAATGGGACTGTTTGAAACCAAAATTTATGCAGGGTCACAAATTGATCCACCAAAATTTTTAAATAGTGTGGGCTTTGTTGCATGTTCAAGAGACTCTACCTCTCCATCAGCCGGGACAGGTCTTTTGATAGCTTGAACATTGTAAATTGAGGAAAATTAAACATTATAAAGTAACTTAGAAGGATGTGCATGTCAAATTAGCAACAAGGACAATTTGGCAACATTTTTTCCCCTTCTGTTATAAGTGTTTGATTTGCTAATGGGATTCAAATGATAATGGACCATCCAGGAAATTATATGTAAATCCAGAAAGAACTCTTATCAAAAATGACAATGTAAATGCAAAATTTGTAATTCTTTTGAGACAATAAAGGCCTTTTGAAAAATTTATTTATTTTTATTTATTTATTTATTTATTATTAATCAAACAGTACACATATATATAAAAAGGAAAAATACTCCAAACAAGATAAACTTGTGCTAGGAGTTTTCTTAAATTATTAATTACAAATCAAAAACAAAAACACCAACAAAAATAACAACAATAATAATAAAATACATTACTATACTATAAATACTAAAACAAGTAAACCAAAAACAAATAATATAAGAATAAATACAACCATATATATATTAAACAACAATATATATACATACACATTAATTAATCAATATATTACACATGAGACAATAACCAAAATTTTAAATAATTTTTAAAAATATAAAAAGATAAATTATTAACATCAATTGAACAGTCAGTAATAAAAGAATTAAAGAGCCTGAGTCCATTGTAACTAAATTGCCTGCGACTGCTTTCTAAAGAAAAATCTGGAACCACCAGTTGAAATTTGTTAGCCAAGCGGGTATTGATACTTTACGACACAGTAAAAAGCGACGACGATATATATCAATGATAATTCTAAACTTATATAGTTTAGAAACAGACAACACACCAGAATTGACATATATATCTCGCACAGAGGTCAATCTATGTCTACCAAAAATAATAATAATAATAATAATAATAATAATAATAATAATAATAATAATAATAATAATAATAATAATAATAATAATAATAATAATAATAATAATAATAATAATAATAATAATAATAATAATAATAATAATAATAATAATAATAATAATAATAATAATAATAATAATAATAATAATAATAATAATTCAATTCTTTTTCTTTAATTGCAAAACTACAACTTGAAACAAATTACAGATTGGACATAAAAAAAACACACAATTTAAATTATATAATACTTAAAGAAAATAATAATAAAAAAACATATGAATAGAATAAATTTAAACTAACCAAAAATGGTCTTTAAACTTATGGATATTATAGAATTGCTGAAAATCTAAAATAAAATGATTAGTATTAATGAAAACATGATTATATAAAAAGAATGGCTAAATTAAGGATTACATTTAAGTACACTGGAACAGTAATGTTGAAGATAAAATACTAAGAAATACACTGAATATTATGCATGGAAGACTTAAATACAAAATCAGAAATTATGTCAGATAATATAATTTGTTCATTCATAATTTTGAAAAGAAATTTAAGATCTCTATAGAATTAAGATGGAAATTCCCTTTACTTTTAAGGAAAAAATATTTTTAGAATTTATAGATAAATAATAATAATATACTAGGAACTTGTTAGATGACTGAACCATATTCACTTATGGGGAGAACTAATAATGTGAATATTTTTTTTTTGTATCATCACCAACAAGATGTCACCCATAATATTAAAAACTTTATTAACACCATTTTCAATTTGATGATAAAAGCATGCATTATTAGAAAATAGAATTTCCAGATCTTTTTGCAATGTATCAAAATTAGTTTTGTAAAAATTAATAAACTAAAAAAAATCTAAATCCTCAAATTTTTTTGAAAAGGGATAAGAGAATACTTATTAAGATTAATTGATATATTATTTAGATAGAAACAAGAATTAAAATTATTAATAGCAATCTGAAAAAGAGAGTAATCAGTTATTGATGTCTTCTAAAGATTTTACAATTGTTAGCACAACACAAAAAATAAGAAAAATTCAGCCATTAATCAGTGGAACACCTACGTTCCATTTGTAATTGGAAAAAAAATTGTTATTAAATTTAACATATACTGCAAGACTACTAAATAAAGGATGAAACTAATAGATAAGTTTAAAAGAAAAATAAATATATTTTGTATAATTTCTTAAGAAGAGTGATGTGATAGTAGCAGTAGTAGTAATGTAAATAGTATTACTAGTAGGACATAAACCCTAGTAGTAGTGTTAGTAAACTGGCTTGTTCAGAATTCAAATAAAAATTTACATAAATTTTAGATTTCAAAGTTTATAGACTCTGAATTTCAAAGCCTGCTATTTTTCCATGAATTTAAATAATGAAAAAGTTGATTGCTTGGGAATTCATAAAAAGTTCAATTATTGGAAGAAAAAAATGACAGAGATTGGCAGTATGGATTTTAAGCTCTAGAATTCAACCTTCTATCACTGCACTAAACAATGTGGATAAATCAATCAAATGATTTATTACTTAGAAGTTTATGTGAAGTCTGAGATTTGAAAGCAACGGTGTAATCTATGGACCTCAAATTTCTAAAATCTACCACTCTACCTATGCACTAATCCACTCTGTACAACAAAAAAATACAATCCAAATAATGAATGTGTTTTGCCATTCAACAATTTTTGGATTTTGCCAATGTTCTTTTCCTTATCACATCAAAAAAGTGACATGGATAAGTACAGAATATTGGGATTTTTATTTCAATAAAATTTTTGAGTGTAAATAGTTGTAACAATGTCTGTCAAGAGTTGTTTTTGAGCAATATCAAGCTAACTAAACCATGTCATTACTTTCTTTTAAAATACAATCTTTCACAATCCTCTACCTGATTTTATGTCAACTAATTAACATACATGTATTTAAAATAAGTTTTCTAAAAAAGAAAATACAACTGTTATTTGAATTTTATTTTAATTCAATTTAATTATCTTAATTACTTCAAATACAAAGAATGTAGAAATAATAAATAACAATTTTATTCAATAGATGTTTAGATATTGCACATTTCATTCAGACTGTCTATCTATCTATTTATCTGTCTGTTCATTTGTTTGTGTATATATCTATCAATGCATGTATATACATAGCTACCAACTCACCTTATTTAACTTCTTATTTACCTATCTATCTATTTACTTATTTATATAGCTACTTATTTACTTAGCCAATCTACTAACTACCTATATGTCTACTTACCCACATATCTATATATCTCTCTATTTTTCTATATACATACCTACCAAACCATCTACCTATATATCAATCTACTTATCTATCTATCTGTCCACTCACTCACATATCTATCTATCTATTTTTCTTTATATATACCTACCAAACCATCTATCTATATATTAATCTACTTATCTATCTATCTATCCACTTACCCACATATCTATCTATCTATTTTTCTTTATATTTACCTACCAAATCATCTATCTATAAATTCATCTACTTATGTATCTATCTTTTTATCCTTCCATTTATTTATCTTCCTATATATCTATATGACTGTCTATCTACCTATCTATTTATATACCTATCTACAAATCCAGCTACCTACCAACTCAACTGCCTATTTAATTTATTATTTACCTATGAACCAATCTTTTTCTCTACCTATCTGACTTCTTATATATATATATATATATATATATATATATATAAGAAGTCAGATAGGTAGAGATATATATATATATATATATATATATATATATATATATATATATATATATTGTGCCCTTTTGTATGGGTCACCATCTGATTTTTGTGCTAATTTGTTAAAAATTTTAAAATTTAAGATATATTTGAATATGTGATGTTAATTTTGCTTATGGTAATATTTCAAAAAGTTTAATTAAAGCAATCTATGAGTATTTGATATGTAAAATTGTGCTGATATTGAGAGAGACATTTTAAGTGATGATGATTATAATATATAGTTGGAAAAATGGCCATAATCAATACTGCATTAATATATTTAATAAGTAGGTATTTAAAACTAAAAAGTGTTTAAAAGACAAGTAAAATTAAATACATATGTTTATTGTTGATAAAATAATATTATAAAAGAATATAAATATTTTAATTATTGTAAGTACTTAAACAAAAGATTAATATTTGATTTTAATAATATTGGATAATTATTTTAAAATCTATTAGAATATCTTATTTATTTAAAAAATATTTATTTTAAAAGTGCAATTGTTAGTTTATTTTTAGACGATGACAAGCGTTTCTTGTGTTGTAGAGAACAGATGTTAGTTAAATAAAAACACACATGCTTGGAAGTTATTTAGCAAAGTTGCAAAACTATTTTAAAAATCATGTTGTAAAATTTATAAATAATACGTGAGTTATCACGAGATAAAATAAAGATAAATAAATGTAGAATATTAAATCTGATTTTAGAATATTGCTTTGAAAATATAACGTATAAAAAGACTTAGTGTATTTTAAATAATCTTATAAAAGTTAAAATTAAAATCAAGTAGAATAATATACTTTTTAAAAGTGTTTAATAGATTTAAATAAACGATAAGAATTATTTTAAAAATGTAATAATGTAATAAATATTAAATATTAAATAAGTCATTATTTATTTTAATTTTGTGTTGTTGGTAAATATGTAAATAAGCCAGCAAATTGATTGTTTAAATGTACCAATCAAATGAGAAGTTTCTTCCGGTATAAAAGCTCAGTTCAATTGTTAGGAGAGGACTTCGTGATTGATTTTTCAAGTTAATTGTGTTATTAAAAAATAGCTACGTAAATTTATAGACGCTTTTAAAATCAATTTTAAAATTATAAGAGTGTCATTGTAAATAATTTATAAAAGTGTTAAATGATAGACATGCAGTGTTAACGTAATTTTTTCCCTATCGATCGTCTCTATATCAAGCTCAATTTACAAGCAAATAGTCATGGGAACATCATATATAGTGAAAATATATCGGAAATTTTACCTTAGAAATATGACAAACGCTGGATTAGTTCGGAAATTTACAAGATGGAGAAAAGTAGTATTTTGGATAGTATATAATTTTAAAAGCTAATTACTATTGCCTATTAGAAAATAGATATTTTAAAGAATAAATACTTTTGTGTAAAGAAAGTATTTTTGCAAGCTATAAATTTAAAAATATATCTTAAGTAAAGATATTAAAAATGAAAGTAGTTTTATAAATACTTGCCTTGTTAAGTCTTTATGTTTAAAAGACTGAATGTTGATAATTATAAAAGCAAGTCAATTGAAATATAATTAGCTAAAAATCTTAATATAATGGGATTATTATATTGAAATAATTTAAACGCTGGCCATTTTATAAATAAAGAAGTTTATTCTTACCTGGATGTTTTTGTTAAAAAATGCGCAAGAAATATGTGGACGTCCCAGTTAATTTAAAATAATTAAATGATAGTTTTTCATAAAACTAAAGACTAAGCTAAAATAATAACTTTTGAATAATATTTTAAAAATAACTAAATCAGGATCCTATAAACTATTTTAATTTTATTTTATTTTCTTGTGGGGAACTTAGTTTTCAAAAAAAGAACATTTTCGTTTTTCATAAACTTTTAAAAAACACGTGTTGGACCGGAACAGGAAATGGTGTTCTAGTGAATATGTGCCTACGATTAAAGAACTTTATGGTGAAAAGGAAACATCGCTGGAATTATGTAATATGAATTTTGTTTATTTATCTAATATAAAAGTTAAATAGTATTAATCTATTAAAAATAAGATAGGTACATTTCTTAAAATAATAACTAAAGTAATATAATAATTAATTGCATAAGTTTATTTTATAATTAATATAAAACGTAATATGTTAAAGAATGATCGTGAGTGTAAATGTGAATTATTTTATGAAGCTGTAATTCTGAAGAATATTGGAAGATGGACTGTACATTAAATCATTATTGATGGTAAAAATTGTATAATAATAATAATTTTAATGTATTTAATATGTTTTCTTTAGATCAACCGAATGATATGTTATTGTTGAATGAATGTATGAATATTTTAAAAATACACACACATTATATTGGCAGTAACAGTTTTATTTAAATATGCATAATTTGAATTTATGATATAAATATGATGCAACATTACATAAGAAGCTTAGAAATAATTATATGATTCTTTCGTAAATAAATTTTGATTTTTATTTTTATTATTATTATGTTGGAGTATTAGAATTATATTTATTATTCATACAAGTAATTATTTTATTTCAAGTTAGGAAGAGATCTCAAAGTCTATATTTTATTTTATTTTATTGGATAAATTAAGTTAAGTTTTATGTAGAAGTTTGTATTTGAGTTGAAAATTTACCGAATATAGATGAGGAAGTGTAAATAGTTTTGGATAATTAGTATTTATTTAAAGTTGATGATTGTTTTTCCGGAAAGTTTAAATAAGTTTTAGAGGATATTTTGTAGAAAGAAAGTTATTAAAAAGAGTAGAATAACACATAAAGTAAAGTAATAATTTCACATAGAAAAGAATCATAGAATTTATCTAATATAATGCTTTATGAATTTGAAATTAATGAATTATTTTAATATTATTATTTAATAGTACATATATGTAATGCATATTTGATAAAACATGTAGCATGAATTGTATTAATTGAGATATAAAATTATAATCAGTTATTTGTTATTACATTATAAAGATGCATTAGTTTCTATATTATGCTATTAGAGTAATACTAATAGTAGAGTGAACACATACTAGTACATGATGAAATAAGTAACAGTAATACTTAAGTGATGTAGCAATTTAATTAATAAAGTTTAATTGTTTACATATGCTACATAAATATTATTTACATAAATTTTTCTGTGTAATAATTGAAGTTCACTAATATTTGTTTAAAGTCTAAGTTTTTGAAAACATACTTCAATGTTATTAGTACAGCATTTTAAAGAATGTATAATTACTTATTAGGAGTATGAGTTAATAACAGTGTAAACATATTGTATTATTATTTTCTTATTTTTATTTTCTTTGTTTTCATAATTTTGAACTGTAAATATTGTAAATAGATTCTTAGTCAAAGTTAATGTAAATAAATTTGTTTAATTTGTTTTAAAAGTGTGTCGAGTTCATTATTTTGCACCACAGCATTTGACAGCAGATAATTTGAAGAAACATAATATTTGCACAATGTGAATTTATTAATATTATTTTAGAAATAAATACAATATTTTCCTGATTATCATTTATGAGAATTGATTGACATTATTACATTATATTACAATGGTCATAGAGTAATTATAATGCATAATATAAGAGTACAATATTATTTATTGCCACAGATTATTAAGTTGTAAGATTTTGATCTATTCTAAAATTAAGATGCTATATGAAAATAAAAGATATACATATGATTATTTATTTAATGATTGATGATATATCAGAAATAGATAAGATTAGGTTATACTCTAAGATTAGTATTATTATTATTATTAAAATAAGTTAGGTGTATTTAAGTTTGATATAAAATCCCATATCATACTTATTTACATGAGTTATCATTACTTTAAGATAATTAGAAGAACCTGAGATTATTTAATTATATTTTAAAAATTAAAAGTTAAGATTTATTTATTTTATTATTATTAAAGATAGTTTATTTTATTTAAAAGCCATAAGAATGCTATAGAGGTAGTAGTAAGTTAATAAGGAGGTGATAGTATTCTTATGCCATTGAGACAATGTCTTGGAAGATATTGACTCAATGTAAATCTACTTATTACTTTGTAACTTTACTTCACAGTCTCATGATTTTGATAAATACTTAGTTAATTAGTACATACTATAGAACTATATTGATTTTAATAATTGATGATAAATTTAATTAGAATATGATATTATAAAGTAATTAAAAATAGATATGCAAACTTTAATTAAGCAGTATAATTTTAATTGAGCTAGTCGTATTTCAAATTATATTATACATCGAGAAGTAGGGTACATATATATATATATATATATATATATATATATATATATATATATATATATATATATATATATATATATATATATATATATATATATATATATACCTACTAATCACCTATCTACCAACCTATCTATCTAGAAAATCATCTATCTAATTAGTTACCTACTTATCTTTATATCTATCCATCCATATATCTTCTATCTGTCTGTCTGTCTATTTATCTATCTATCTATCTATCTATCTATCTATCTATCTATCTATCTATCTATCTATCTATCTATCTATCTATCTATCTATCTATCTATCTATCTATCTATCTATCTATCTATCTGTCTCTTTGTCTTACTGTCTGTATTTATATATCCATCCATACTATCTTTTTATCTATCCATCTTTCTACCAATATATCTATCTATCTTTCTAATTATACATTACCTAATTATGAAATTTTAATTAATATGTATTTTCATTGTATAACATTATTTCAATATTAATTACAGAATTCTTGGCAAATGTTGAATAACTTGAAGATATATTTTACCTCAAGTCAAATATGTAGTGAGTTTATACATATATATATATATTATTAATTTTCTCTTTCATTTGTATATGTAATTCAAATTTGCATACATTTGTTTTTCTATGTAAAGAAAGTTGAATTTTATGATTGTGGTGAATTTCACTAAAAGTTCACTCAGCTTTATGCTACAAAGAAGTAAGAAACCACTTCTTTATACAAACATGTGAAAATTTGAATATATATATATATATTCACAGAATAATATAAATCACAAGACATAAAATATTGAGAAAATCTAAAAAAAATTGGCAGCTTTTAAACATAGTAAAAAGAAAAGACAATTTTGTAATTAAATATAATAGAAATAATATTTTTATTATGAACATAATTAAACGATATTTAAACCATTGCCTACGTCAAAATATGGAAAAAAAGTTCTATTCAGGACATTTTAAATATTATCCATGTGATATGATAATATTATCATGATGCATAAATGTAGCATGATTGTTACATTCACATTTAATCTTCTACATTCCCAGTTGTAAAGATAGATTTAATGTGATGATTTTTCTCAGAAATGTAAATACATGGATTCACATTTTCAACTATGCATTTTCCTTTTTTCAAATCATGATTCCTGTTTGGTTATAAATTCCTTTGCACATTACAAGGATTCTATGCACAAAAAGTAAATTCCCTATTTGAAACTAAGTTGGAATATCTAATTACAGGATAAAATAAAAAAGATAAATTTAATCAACCACCAAATGACAAGTTAATAAAGTATTTAAATTCTCTATGAGAAATTCTGGGAATGCCTTCACTTTGAATGGGCTAAAATTGTTTTATTGTTCATTTGAATAAATAATGCTCATTTAAAATTTACAATTCATCCATGACATAGACTATTTGAGTGATGTTTGCGCATATTTAAAATTCGTTTAAAAACTATTTAGACCCATAAAAAAATTCCTTGTGGATTTTTTATAAAATGTTTTTTTCCTATAGACTCTAATATATATTGTAAAAAAAGTGTAATTATTATTATTATTATTATTATTATTATTATTATTATTATTATTATTATTAATAAATTGAAAGTAAGCTAGCCTTTCACATGTGCAATTATAAAAGAGACAGCCAATCAGATTTAAAACAGATATCTAATAAATAATCAAGCTTAGACACGAGACAGAGATTTTGATAGAAAAGGTTGATACCAACCTTTTCTAAACTTAACTTTTATATATATAAGCCAGTCTTAAGCATCTTAGCCCAAAAGCTTTAAATGTATAAACAAATACAATTATCATTCATTGTGTTATTAATATAATATATTACGGCACAAAATCTCAGATTTACTATACCGCAATTTTCATAGCAGCAACGTATGTAAACAATATTTATCTAAATCGCATGTCATAAAAATTGATAATAAATTGAAAGTATGCTAGCCTTTCACATGCACAATTATAACAGAGACAGCCAATCAGATTTAAAACAGATATCTAATAAATAATCAAGCTTAGACATGAGACAGAGATTTTGGTAGAAAAGGTTGATACCAACCTTTTCTAAACTTAACTTTTATATATATAAGCCAGTCTTAAGCATCTTAGCCTGAAAGCTATAAATATATAAACAAATAGAATTATCATTCATTGTGTTGTAAATATATTACTTTCAATTTATTATCAATTTTAACAACATGCGATTTAGATAAATATTGTTTATTATTATTATTGTAACTCACCCTCTCTTAAGGTTTCTGGGATGCTTTAATTTTGCATTTGATTAAATCATAGCTAATGTAATTCATGTCTAATTTCAAATAATCACATTTGATATTATATTCTTAGAAATTTATCAAACATTCATTATCATTCTAAATATCCTTTGACATTTGTGATTTATATTTACCATGAATAGTTAAAATGCATATTAATGCATAAATATGCAAAGAATTCATCTTTGTATATTCCTTACAAAAAATATAAGAATATATATTACAGTCAAATATCAGCCTTTCACGCTAATTGTGCATACGCTTTGCGAGTATTAATAATAAATGAATACTTTCTCACCAATACAAGATATAGTATTTATGCAGGAATAAAAGGATTCCTCTTATTCCTACAACTCAAATACTTATATATGAGCAAATGTGAAGTACTGGCAAAGAAAGCGTGATAATAGAACAGTCACTTTAAATCACTATATATAATGTCTGAACGAATGACGCCAGTGAAATTATCTAGAATTTACTAAACATCATTCCAACTGAAACTTAATAATATGTAAATAAGCATTTATTTTATATAGCATATGTAAACAATTGTATTACAGTCAAATAT
Organism: Epiperipatus broadwayi; assembly: GCA_028023455.1. Classification (NCBI taxonomy): domain Eukaryota; kingdom Metazoa; phylum Onychophora; class Udeonychophora; order Euonychophora; family Peripatidae; genus Epiperipatus; species Epiperipatus broadwayi. The sequence continues at coordinate 1,469,294 of JAQFVV010012479.1, read as the reverse complement.
CAGCCTTTCACCCTAATTGTGCATATGCTTTGCGAGTGTTAATAATAAATTAATACTTTCTCACCAATACAAGATATAGTATTTATGCAGGAATAAAAGGAATTCTTTTATTCCTACAACTCAAACGCTTATATATGAGCAAATCTGAAGTACTGGCAAAAAAAGCGTGATGATGGAACAGTCACTTTAAATTACTATATATAATGTCTGAATGAATGATGTCGGTGAAATTATCTAGAATTTACTAACTGTCATTCTAACTGAAACTTAATAATATGTAAATAAGCATTTATTTTATATAGTGTATGTAAACAATTGTATTACAGTCAAATATCAGCCTTTCACGCTAATTGTGCATATGCTTTGTGAGTGTTAATAATAAATGAATACTTTCTCACCAATACAAGATATAGTATTTATGCAGGAATAAAAGGAATCCTCTTATTCCTATGACTCAAACACTTATATATGAGCAAATTTGAGTCATAGGAATAAGAGGATTCCTTTTATTCCTGCATAAATACTATATCTTGTATTGGTGAGAAAGTATTCATTTATTATTAACACTCGCAAAGCGTATGCACAATTAGCATGAAAGGCTGATATTTGACTGTAATACAATTGTTTACATATGCTATATAAAATAAATGCTTATTTACATATTATTAAGTTTCAGTTGGAATGATGTTTAGTAAATTCTAGATAATTTCACTGGCATCATTCATTCAGACATTATATATAGTAATTTAAAGTGACTGTTCCATCATCAAGCTTTCTTTTCCAGTACTTCAGATTTGCTCATATATAAGCATTTGAGTCATAGGAATAAGAGGATTCCTTTTATTCCTGCATAAATACTATATCTTGTATTGGTGAGAAAGTATTCATTTATTATTAACACTCACAAAGCGTATGCACAATTAGCATGAAAGGCTGATATTTGACTGTAAAACAATTGTTTACATATGCTATATAAAATAAATGCTTATTTACATAAGAATATATATAATATTTTATTAAAAAAATACATTTGATTTAATCGGATAAAAAACATACTATAAACTGAAAAATAGTGATTGAATTAATTAATTTATGAATTCTTCCCACTATTACTTCTATTTAAATATCTCAACCCAAATAATAATTAAAATATATATATATATATATTGGTGGGGGGGGGTAATACATTTATTAAATTATATACTAAAGTGTTTTTATAAAATATTTATATATATATACTGTATTTTACTTTTCCTTTATTTGATATTAAGTAAATAAGCATTTATTTTTATATGATGCTATGCATACAATTGTATACATTCAAAGATCAGCCTTTCAAGCTAATTGTGCATGCATCTTCTGCGAGTGTTAAATAATAAATGAATACTTCACTCTACAAGATATAGTATTTTTGCAGGAATAAATTTATTCCTGCATAAATACTATATCTTGTATTGTAGAGTGAAGTATTCATTTATTATTTAACACTCACAGAAGACGCATGAACAATTAGCTTGAAAGGCTGATCTTTGAAAATATTTATTTGATATTGTAAGACAGATCTTTTATAACTATTCACATTTAAATTTAAATGATAATAATATAAATAATACTATTATATTTCTAGTTATGGAAATGAAATCCATGAATGAGAAAATTAAGATAGAGAAAAATTAAAATTTTATCCTTCATTTGTTTTTTTGTTTTTTCTTTTTTAATTAACTGTAAATGGTATTAGTATTTACCTTTTTAAAAGAAGTTACCACTATTTGTGCAGATTACTGAAAACTACCCAACTAATATTACATATTTTGAACTTTGTACTATTCCTACTATTTGATTGCCCAACCCCAAAATATTTCATTGTCATATTGGTTATCATTAATATCTAACATGTGTACAAAATTTGAAGAAAATCTGTTGGACAAAAGTATGCTAAAAATTAGTTATAATACCCTGACAAATATAAAAATCAAAATTTCTATCTAGATATTTGCATAATGTATTTGTTTGGTATCTTCTTTATCTTCCAATGATGTTAACTTTTGTACAGAATTTTTAATTAAGTTTTAATTTTATCATTGATTCTTCTATTTCTAAAAAAGGTTATTATTGATAATCATATCAATTTTATTAATTAGTGAAGATTATCTACAATTATATATAGATAAGGTTATCAAAAGTATGTATAGTATTGACTTTAAAATGGTGAATATTCCTAAAAATTGTAGGTGTTTATTAAAAATATGGTTACATAAAAATACAATAGGACAATACCTTGTCTTTAACATCTGATAATAGTTCTTAATATTTTTCAGAACTTTCTAAACATTTAGATTATTAAAACAGTAGTAAACTCTGCATTCTGTAGTGCCACCTAGTGTGAGCTATAGTAATCAATGAATGCAAGAAGGGTTGTATATAAAATATCTACCTAGCACCTACTCGTCAATATTCCCAGACTAATTTCTATCCTGCGGCTTTCAACAGTGAATAGCTCTGGATATGAGATCACTGCAATTTTATCTTAGAAACACTCCACCTTAATTTTAAGAACATTCCATCTTAATCTTATGAAATAATACAACCTACTAGCAGCCGCCTTTTTCCTTTTTAGTTAACTATACAATTATGAGTCTAAAATTAAAACACAATAATGTTTACAATTCAAGATCATTCACTTGTTTAGTCATACAGATTTAAACCCAGTTTTGTGTCTAGGTGCACAACTTTCAGATCCAGAGCTTCTTACTGATAATAGATACATGCTAGAAACTAGTCTGAGAATATTAAATAAATAGGCACTAAGTAGGAATTTTATACATAAACCTTCTTTTATATCCATTGATTATTATGGACTATTGTATAGAAAGTTTGTACGCAGATTGTGTAGGTATAGGAAATGATGATCATCTGATGTTTAGTGGATCAATCATATTATTATGATTATATTATAATGAATTGAACTATTATGATAATACTGAACAAGACATTTCTACCAGTGATTTTATTTAATAAAAAATTACAGCTTCTATTAAACAATTTAAATTACATTATTTAGATCATGATATCTCTTTTTTTAATTTACAAAGGTTGTTCTTAATATAACTTTTTTTTGTTGTATTTTTGCAAATTGTTAAAGTTATGGCTATCTTTTAAAGAAAGAGAAAGTGTTAATGACTATAGGCGCATTTCAATTTGACAAAGCATACTAATATATTTGAGATTCAAACTATATAAATTAGTATATAATATTGTAAGATCATTGACACTGAGATACATGGTTGTATCCCCCCCCAACAAATCATTAAATCGATCTTACTACTGTGTTTAATAACACTGGACATAGTTTTGAAGATTATTAAAAATTAAATGGCATCTATTTTGACATATTTTTAGATTTTGATCATAATATCCTTTTAATTAAATTGTATAATTTTGATGTAATAAATAAATGAATTTATTGGTTAAATCTTTTTTTAAAAATCAAATCAACATTTGCAAAATTCAATACTAGGATGACTATTTTTTATATGTATGTTAAAGCATTTACCGGGAAACGAACTCGGGCCGATTGCTTAGATGGTAGCTATGCTAGCCGCTAGGCCACCAGCGCTTGACATATAAATTTTTTAGTTTCCTGACTTTTTGATATTTATATCAATGATCTAAAAACCATTGTAAAATATTCCTATCTTTTGGTTTATCCTTGATTAATGCATAATTTTTTAAAAAAAACATTTACTTGTATTGATTCTATCTATGATAGTATTTTGCAGCAAAATATTAATAAATTTTCAAAATAATATAAAAAAATTAAAATAAAAATTAACATATATAAATTCTCATTTGTATCTTATTATAATAAATCTGAAATTCTATGATTTTCATATTCTATTAATGATCTAAGATTTTTTTTCTGATAGTGAAAAAGATCTTGGAATTATATTTTTTAATAATGTCTCTTTTTATTATCATCTATGATGAACAACTAAATAAGGTGATGAAAACCATTAAAATATCTCTAAATACATCATCTAGTAAACTTCTTTTTATGTGATTCTTCTTATTTGGAGTTTGGTTCAATCTTACTGTAACCCAAATTCAAAAAAATAAAATTCAATTAATTAAGAAAAATTTTAAATATTGTCTTGTGAAAGATGATTGTGATATGTATCTTTTGTCAAGATGAAGAAGATAATTCAAATTTTTATACTGTACTAAAAGGAAAATAAAAGATGCATATTTCTTCGCAAATGACCCAAATGCCATCAATAGATGAGATACATGTTTCACGATTTCAAAAAAAAAATGGCCGAGTTAAATGATTTGCATAAATTTGCATATAAAACAACTGCACTGTGTCACTAATGACAAAGGCTATGAATATGGGAGTTAACATACCCCAAAAGTGCTAAGCCAAATATTATTATGGTTTATTAGGTTAATAACTTCACCAATTTGCATTAAAGCACAATATAATCATTATGAACAGTTGGTGAAGTAAATCATTTATTACATAATTACTAATCTATAATCAAAGATAATATCTCTATTAATATACTTTCAAATTACATTTTGATCTTTTACAATATAAATATTGTAAGTACAACTATTTTTATTTAAACGTGTATGAAAATTTTCTCTAATCTTAACATTTATCAAGACTGTCTGTGAAACTCTCATTCATGTTAATTTCAAACAATTTTTAATGTCTTAAAACATAATATTTAATGCCTATTATAAATGATTCATTTTTTTTCTTTGATTTATTCTATTTTATATTTATTATTTATTTCATTATGATTAGTATATGGCTATAGATATATACAGAAAATAAAAATGAATTTAAATGTAGCCATTAATTGCTTTTAAGTCTATATATTAGATGCCTTCATGATGGAAATGAAATAAATGACATTTCTCTACAATAATGTATAACTGTTTGGTTTTTCACTTTCTATCATCATATGATCATCATTTCTTATGCCTACACATAGAGACTAAACTCTCCATACAGTAGCACCACCAGTGCAATCCAGAGTAATCAATGGATACAAGAACATTTTGTGCATAAAATCCCTATCTAGTGCCCACTAATCCCATATCCCCAAACTAGTTTCCAGCTTGAGTGAGGAGCCTTGGATCTGAGATAGGAAATTTTATGCACAAAACCTTCTTGTATCTATTAATTTCTCTGGCTTGCACTGGTAGTGCTACTGTTTAGCCTCTGTGTTTATTTAGTTTTCAATGTAGAGTTCATTGTTATCATTACAAGTAATCTTTATCTTTGTCACCACAATTACTTCAAGAATTATTCACTTTCTTAATAAACTAATCTTTAACTAATCAGGCATGCTTCAAATAAAAGTTCAGATTTAATTTGTTAAATATCTCATGCCTACTTGTTTGAGGTGTTTTTTTATATTTTCAAAAATCCTTTCCTGCAGTACTGTTTATAAGCCTGAGTACACTTTGTATATTTTGTTCTTAATGTTTAACTTTCACATCCGATGTAAATCACAGATAATATCATAACTTAAATTATTGTAAACTCTTTTAAAATATACTGGGTATGCCCCAATATTTTAAGAAGTCTTTAAAATTCTTGTGTTGTAACTATGTAAAAAAACACTGCTAATCTGTGTTAAATATTTTCAGCCCTTTTTAATTACAGATTAATGATTTAGTGAGATTAAAGAGTTACTAATGTCTTTACTCTCAATTTCATGCCAGTTACTGTTCTGGTTATCACAACTTTCAACATTATGTTATTTAATAGTAAACTCATATATTTACTTCACTGTTTACTCTCCAAATGAGATATTTTAAAGTTTTTGTTTTTAATAAGTATGATGCCATCAGTATATTTAGTGATATTGAGGATGTTACCATCAATCTTAAAACTTTGTTTAGATCTAATGTGAAATTTCTCATTACATTTACAGTTTACATATAAAATATGCATAGTAACAATATGTATGTTCACTTAATGTAAACACATAGTTTTCTCACTTCCTGTTTTAACTCTAATTTCTGGTCTCACATATATATATTTATTGAAGCAAAAAAAATAATCTGTTTACCAACATTTTGCCTAAAATACTCCATTATTTAAAGAGGACCCTACTGGCGCATTTTAGGCGCATAGTCTTAAGGTTATAGTCTTAATATATATTAACAATTAACTGAATTAATGTTTAAATAAAATAATCGAATGGTTTAATTGTCAGGAGTTTGTAAGAAATCCAAACACAAATGATAGACTGACTCTTGATGCATTAAACCTTGAGCATCGGAGGTTACTATTTTACCATAGCACTAAACTATATGGTGCAAACAATGATTTATATGTAGTTAAGAAAGTCTATTGAAACATTTTATCCATTCAATCCAGGTTTGAATCTAAAATGTAGACTTGGAAGGCAGATGATATAGCAAAATAGAACAAAGTAATTCCAAATGGGTGTATAATTTCAGATATATGAATAGAATAAATTCTAGGTTTTCCATATCAGCAAAAAATAAGTATTTTTAATATGTAAGACCATTATGGTTTTTTGAGTGATTTTAACCCTAACAAACATAACATCATTAATAATAGTTGTTGCCAATAAAATTCCTGATAAAGTATTCAAAGCAATTTAGAATATTATCTAAATGTTACTTGTACATACAGATAAATAAATAAAAAAATGGTGGAAAATATATATGCGCGTGTATCCTATATACATTCTTACGTACACAGTGCAGTATGTGCTGGCATATAAGTGCAATTAATTTGGTTGTATCGAAAAAAATTGAATAAAAAAGGTAATTAAAATAAATTACAATTTCGCTTTTGATCAGATATTTTCTTTTCAGTTCACTCAAAGCAGCATCCACTATTGAGTGAATGTTGTAAGGAAGCTTAAGATTGTTTTTCTCCACAGAGGTTGTGGATTGTATGTTTCACCAGGATTCAGGTAAATGAGAGAATTACAGCTATACAAATGTCTGCTGACATTGTTGCAAACTATGTTCAACGCCATCAGTGACTTAGGCACAGATGGGTTTCTATATTTTATGGTGAACGTAAAAAAAAAAAAAGTTAGTAAAAACTCTACCTTTCACTTAAATATAAGATTGAAATCTTTTGCTTTAACACTTTTAGGATTAAGGTCTAAACTTCGCTTGCCTTGTATAATAAAATAATATATGCTTTTTTACAAAATTCATATTCATTCTTAGGCATAGCTACGGTTTTGGGCTCTTATGCAAATTTTTTAGTAGCTCCTTTTTAATATTTAGTAGACATATATTAATACTTTATGAATATTGAATATATATAAAACATGAGAACCCTTAAGAGCTAGGATCTTACATGCATTGCCTTGGTTGCTTCTTGAAGCTAACCACTGACTTAAATTCAATATTGTTAATTTGTGCATTTATTTTAATTTCAAAACCATTTTTGATCCAAAATAAAATAAAGGTCTGCCAATTTAATTGTCTTTATCAAATTCATAATCTATCTTCTCATATTACACCAACAAATTTCCTTATTTTATCAATATAATTCACTATCCATATATTATCACCTGTTCTAGCAATAAGTTTAGCTCAGCTACCTTTCAATGATATCTGTTTGTTTTTTTCACCCATGGTATTTTGTGTTCAAACCTTTTTTCTTTCTAATGTCCATCTCTACTTTACTAATAAATTCTCATGCCACAAATCCATAAATAAAAACTAATAAAACATATTTGTTAAAAATCTTTCCAAACATATAAGCATATTTTCTCTTAATAGTAAATAATTTATACAAAAAGCACTCCATCCAAATTTAATATTAGGATTGATTTTATCCACCATACTTCTTTCTGCATTTGTAGTAGTTAACTTTTATTCATGACTATCTTTTTTTTTCTTCTAAAAAATTCCATTGAGAATTAATTTAATCTTTTTGGCATTTATTATTAGTTCCACTTTTTGATATTCATCTGATAAGTTTTGTAAAATTTTCAAGAGCTCAAAAGCCATTATTTTCAAAAATGACAAATCATCTGCAAAACTAAATGACTTAAATCATCTTCATTTACTTTTATTTCCTAACTGCAAGCATAAGATAGCTGCAACTAAAAAAAGTTTACACACTCGTGATGGTGTTTCATTTTTTTAAAAACATATCTCAAAGCAAAATGTTTTTGATAAACGTTTTAGCTGACATGTGTGTAAAAATCTATACAAAATATCCAGAATAACCCTTTTTTATTATCACTGCTTCCTAATTCCTTTTTTTCAGCAGTAGTTCAAATGAACATAAGCCAATACTCATTCTATTGCAAAACAGATCAAACTGCAGTTAATATGCTACAAAATTCGATTTATATGCTATCTAAAGCAAATTAGTAACTTTCAATGAACATAATAAATATCTTCAGTCTTAATTCATTTCTCATGTTCTATTTCTTGACTTTAATTTTATATATTGCAGTTTTAGTAGCATACTTCCTCACCTTCTTTATGCCACTTATTGTTAGGCTCTAGAAAACAATGGTGTTTGCCAGATTGCAAGGTTTAATAAATTCCTATCTTACCTTCACCTCTTTAAAATCCCCAACAAGTTTCAAGCTTATGGCTTTCACCAGTGAAGAACTGTGGATCTTGGAATAGTGCAACTAGAAATTTAGAATCCAATACACTCTATCCCCTTCCATCAGTTACCCCTATATTATACAATCAATCTATCAGTCCCAACTGTCATCTGGTAGCTATCATTGTTTTCTAAATCTTATAATCAATAACATGGAGAAGGTGAAATAGATGCCTCTAAATATCTTTCTGTGAAGTTTATCAGGAAATAGATTGAAAGATTAGAGATAAAGATTTTGAATTCAGAGAACTGTTGTTCTCAAAATCTTATGACATCCTGAGCAATTACTCTTATTAATATATAGTAATTTAAATATTATCATATTCTGTTTTTTAATTATTCACTGATTAATATTAAATAATTTCTATTTGCTTTGCAATGTAATAAATAAATAAGTAAACTGGTCTTTTTATCTTTTATCGTTTTTATTATCATTACTGTTTTATATCATATTTTTTAAATATTATCTAATATTATTATGGCCTATTTTTAATCCAAAAATACAAAAGTGGGCAACAAAAAAGCATGATGCATTCTTTGTAACTGACAGTAGTGACTTGATTATGTGTTCACTTGCACAAGTAAGAATATGTTCCATACATTTAACTGGGACACACTGCATTTTTATAAAAATTTATTTAAAACATTATTAAATATATAAAGATATTCTCTCTTTTATTTAATCACTTTAACAAGGCAATTTTTAATTTTAACTTGATCAATCTTACAGTTTCGACTTGCTAGTATGGTTTTTCAGAGATTAAATGCATATTAGTGTATATAAATATATAACCAGAGCTTAAATACATATTAATGTATGTGAATATATAAACATAGACTATTCAATGATTGTTTACTTCTTTTTTTATTTGAATATAATTCTATCTTTAAACAACATTTTGCATGATTAATAAGAAAAGATCATAAATTTATAAAAATTTAATTTGCTGAGAATGTTTTTAATTCATAACTCTAGTAATGATAGCAGGAGATTTTATGTTATTACTAGAGATATTAATCTGATTGTTATATATAGAGCTCACAAAACAAGCTCTTAACAAGTTTTGTAGAGTGCCCCCAACCTCAGACCAGTTTCTGCTACTGGCGACCTCAGTGAAGTACTAGGACATTCAAGCATTGGATTAAAAAGACCAGGACAAGCCCAGCACTTTATTTAATGTATAACTATTAAGTAGAAAATCTGAAATTTTCAGACACCGAAATGTCTTCCAATCCAGCTATCTAACTTAAATAGCCATATGGGACTGAACTAAGTTCAGATACACCATATATTAATAGCTTTAGCAATATAAAATCACCAAAGCCATCATAGCAAAAAATAAAATTACAAAAAAAAATCAAGTCACATGTCTCATGACCTAATTTAATAAGCTTGTATTTACAAATGTTATATACAGAACTTGCAAAACAAGCTCTTATAAAGCTTTGTAGAATATCCCAACCCCAGACCAGTTTCTTCTATTGACTGTAAACATTCAATGCATGCTCAGAAAATTAAAACGCTTTATAAATTTATAACCTTTTCTTGTTAAAATTGCAAAATGTATTTTAAATGTAGAAACATCAATTATTTAATCATTATAAACAATGCATACATAATAACCTATTATACATCTAAAAACATACCCTCAAATATTTATATTATTAATTAAATAGTGTGAGAGAAAATATAAAATATTAAATATAAAAATTGGTAAAGCCATATTACCTTTAACATGATTACGATACAAATGTGATAAATATTTGAGGATACGTATTTAGATGTGAAATTGGATGTTATGAATTTGTATTGCTTATATTAATTTCATAAATTTATGTCTGTATATTTATATATATTTTATCTCTGAAAACACTGCTGGTCAGTCAAAACTGTAAGACTGATCAAGTTAAAATTAAGTATAGCATTAATGCAATGATTAAATACAGGATGATGTATTTATATGTCTTATAAAATTAATCATTGCATAAAAGAGATTTACAGTGAAAGATGTTTAATACACACTATGAAGCACCTTGTGGTGTAAAAGCAATAATAAAAACATTTTTTTATTATTTTTAAAAATGTTCAATAATAAAATTAATTAAATAGATGATAATATATTTTCAAGATTTATGATATTTATTAGTGTATACCTCGTCTCAATTTCAGCATATCACAAACATCCAATCAACCTAAAGTTACCACATTTTCTCTCATCTCCACTCCACCATGTCACAATCATCCACCAGCAGAAGAAGTTAGATCATCACTCATCTCAACTTCACCATATCACAATCATTTACCAGTACAGAAAGTCAGATCATTCTTCTCATCACAATTTCATCCTATCACAGCCATCCAGCAGCATAGAAAATCAGATCATTTTCTCTCCTCATAAGATCACCATATCACAAACACTCACTAACACAGAAAATCAGACCCCAACCTTATTATTTTATTGCTAGTATAATTAATTTTATATTTCTTTAAAACTAAGTACAGTATTGATAATAATAAACTGTTATTTGTCAAAAAAATTAAAAGATAATAATTATGTTACAATTATAATGTTTTGTTGATGGATGAAAGAAAATATTATAACTATAGATGAAAAATCGGAGGTATTCTAAATACAACTGTTTTCAATTTTTAAGATGCTGTTTATAGGTATACAAGCTATTAAAAGCAAAAACAAACAAAAAAAAATTTTTTTTTATATCTAAGCGTATAATTTTCTGATGATTCTAAATAATCTAGTCAAAATAAGAGATATAGATCATATGACCCTATCTTTTAAGCTTGTAAGTTATAAACAATGAGGATTGCCAATTCCTCTACAAGCTTTGTGATAAATGCTTAGCCAGAGCGAGCACTTAAAATATCTCTGTCAGGAACCCCTCTCCTAACGCCTGACCATGGTTTCGTGCTTTGGCACTCCTCAGAGAGGTGTCAGGGTAGATCTACAAGATATGTTTCATGTTTTGAACACAATATATAAAGAGTTTGGGTAAGCAATTAAAAATTTTAAAATGCCATGTCCTTCATCAAATAATGATGTAAGGAAAATCTTCAGCCCCTTTTAGATTTGATAATTATCAATGTGAGAACGTGAATCACTTAAATGAATAATATTTTGGTAGTATTTTTTTATAAATACAAAAATGGACATAAATATTTGACACCCAACACAGACTCTATTATATTGTGGCTTTCGACAAATTTAAAAATAGGGTAATTTATAACTACTGCAGTTATTTCAACCTAATTTACTGCATGAAAGTGGGATTTGGAGTTATTGAAGTAATATAGAAAAAAATCACTTAAAGATAGTCTAAATTAGAAGGAATTTGAACCCAAATTTTTAAGCTCTCTTTAGACATCCATTCCATTTTATACAACTACTACATATGATCACATACATGCAAAAAGATAAATGATCTGCAATATGCATATTTTACGCTGAACCCACACACATCATTTGATCTGAATCATCATCTCTCACACACATATATAATCAGTGCTTGGTTTATATTAAGATAGAAAATCTTCAAACTTTAATGGGCAGGCTTCACAGTTCTCCCTCTCCAACTTCTCAGCCATCCATTTCATGGAAAATCAGATGGTGGCATGTTCTGAAGCTTTTGTTTGTCATTTGTTTGTTTAATATGCATGTTGACTATAAGACAATCTCACTCCTTATATATAGGACCTTAAGCCCATTTAAATACAAACAAGGGGAATGGGCAGAATACAAATTGAATATGTAATATTTAAAGTTGTTCTGTACATTTTAGAAATACAATAGCACAATTGTAAAACAAATTGCAATGTTTTTCACTTTTCTGGATGTACTATGATAGAGTCTACTATTATACATGCACATTTCTTTACATTGGATATGTAAAACAAATGAACAATAAAATACTTCTTAATTTTTTTTTTATCATGAACATGATATTGTTTGTCAAGAAAATCTACTCTTTTTATATTATAATAATTATATCAAAATGCCACTAAAAAGTGCAAAATTGCTGGCTTTCTTATAAAAATATTGTTAAGGATAGAATATATTGGAGAATTGTAATTATATAAGATGTTGAAGTTTCTTTAAAAGAGTTTTCTGCAAAAGAAATTGAAATTATAAAGTATCAAATAAACAGAATATTGAATCTGTGTGATATTATAAGTGTAGAAGTATTTATGATACATACATTGATTTGTATAATGATCACCTAACTCATCCTCTTCTATTATTATAAATGCTGTTGTTGTTGTTATTATTATTATTATTATTATTATTATTATTATTATTATTATTATTATTATTATTATTATTATTATTATTATTATTATTATTATTATTATTATTATTATTATTATTATTATTATTATTATTATTATTATTATTATTATTATTATTATTATTATTATTATTATTATTATTATTATTATTATTATTATTATTATTATTATTATTATTATTATTATTATTATTATTATTATTATTATTATTATTATTTAAAATGAAATACAGTAATTGTGATGATAAAATATGATTTATTATTTTTCAAAACATAAAAAAAATTTATTCAACCATAAACAAACTACAAAAAATTCAAGGTAATTATTATAGATATATCAATAATGATACAAGCATAAATAAAAATAATTTGTACAATAAAAGCCTAATAGCATATGTGGTATTCTTATTTAAATTATTACATGAGAATATATCATAGAAATTTATGGCAACTATGATTTCCTTCAGGATTTTAGTCATAATTCTTTTTAATATTTATATATCTGATTTGAGAAAAGATATTCTATGTTATGATGATGATATAAAAATATTTTTGTAAATAGGAAATGAGAATGATACTAAAATATTTCAAAATTGTGTTAATACATTTGGTAAATGGTATGAAGGTAATAAATATTAACACAAATATAATACAATATTGAACAATAACAATGAGTAGTAAAAATAGGACTCAATTGGAAGCCTTTGAGATGTAGACATAAAAAAGAATAAAAAAAATTAGTTGGCTGTATAAAATAATAAATGAAGAAGTTTTGAAAAGGGTAAATAAAAGAAGAAGATTGATTGAAGAAGTCAGATATAGAAAAAAAAAACTGGATTGGACATATGTTAAGAAGAAATTATAGTTTAATAAAAAATGTTTTGGAAAGAATGGTGAATGGAAGTAAGAAGAAAAGAGAGAAGAGATTGACATTATTGGATGATATGAGAGATGGGAAGACTTAGACATGGAATTAAAGAGCTGGACAAGGAAGAGACTGAAATGGAAAAATGGACGAATTGATGATATGACTACTCTCTGGACCTATGTATGTGACAGAATACTGTTGATGATGATTTAACAAAAACTATGATTAAAGTTGCTTATTACTGTATTAAAGATAATAAAATACCTAGCAATAATATGCAGAAAGATTTGGGCATTACCTTTACCAATAATTTCTTTTTAACAATCATATTCAGATAGCAATAATAAAAGCATACACAATTATAGATTTAATATTGCGAATAAATATTAAGCTGAAGTTAGAAACTTATAAAATACTTTTAATACTCTGATAATACCAGTCCAGACACAATGGATATATCACATAAAATAAATACAATTATTCAACCGTAAACTATCTACCAAAATTTAAGATAAAAATTATAGATATATCGTTAATGATGTATACATACGTAAAAATATTATGTACAAAAAAGACAAATAGCACATATAACATTGTTATTCAAATTATTATATGGGAAGATGTCATCAGAATATATGACAGCTACGATTTCCTTCAAGATTCCAACTTTTAATTCTAGAAATCAAAATTTGTATTGTATACATACAATATGAAGGACAACTTATTTTCCCATTTATAGACTTCAAATAAAATATAATAATAGATTCAGTGATAAATATTTTCTATTTAAATCGAAGACAATTTAAAAATAAACATATCTATCTATCTATCTATCTATCTATCTATCTATCTATCTATCTATCTATCTATCTATCTATCTATCTATCTATCTATCTATCTATCTATCTATCTATCTATCTATCTATCTATCTATCTATCTATCTATCTATCTATCTATCTATCTATCTAGCTATCTATCTAGCTATCTATCTATCTATCTATCTATCTATCTATCTATCTATCTATCTATCTATCTATCTATCTATCTATCTATCTATCTATCTATCTATCTATCTATCTATCTATCTATCTATCTATCTATCTATCTATCTATCTATCTATCTATCTATCTATCTATCTATCTATCTATCTATCTATCTATCTATCTATCTATCTATCTATCTATCTATCTATCTATCTATCTATCTATCTATCTATCTATCTATCTATCTATCTATCTATCTATCTATCTATCTATCTATCTATCTATCTATTGTACACATTTTAATTGTGTGTTGTGCTTTAATTAAAATAGTTAGATGCTTAAGATAATAAAAATTTGAAATTTTAATTCAGTAATATTCTTTGTAACCTTTTAAAATTAAAACTATAGCAATTATACTTACAACTCTCTTATATAATTTTATTAATGCATTGAGTAATATTTAAAATGCATATTAATAGCCTGCTATAAGTATAAATTTTACTAATAATGTTATTTAAAGTATAAATAATTTACTAATATTTATTAAAATAATGCAGTTTGTATTGTAAGTAAATCTAAGTTTTAATAATTATCCATTAAATCTATAAAGTTAGTTAGCTTAAAATATTTTAAATAAATCATTAGATAATATTAAGTAAGACAAAACATTGTCCAATTAAAGCATTTCTAATGATATATGTGTTTGTCTGTGTTTGCATGTATATTATTTTACAATATTTAATTTGCCAACAATAATTATTATTTTTAGTAGAAGTATTAAAGAATTGATTCATATTTAATATTTAATAAATACTAAATAGACATGATAAATAATATATTTCATGCAATGTTTATTTAATAATATTTAGTTTATATAATAATTATCTTAAAAAATATTTATTATGCAAGTTAAATTGCTATGTTTAGAATATTTTTTTTTTCTTTCTGTCATTTTTTAATTAAATTGAAAATGAAACTTAGAGTTGGTGATAAAAAATTGATATTATTGGATGATTACTTTCAGTAGTCAGCTGATCAATTGGTGTTGGTTATACAAGAGAGGGGGGAATAGGTGTGTGTATGTGGTGTGTGAGAAAAAATATCAATAAAGTACTGTAAACAATTCAAAAATTTATTTTGTTAAAAAAACAGTTAATATTTTTGTTTAAAAAAGAATGTGTTTCAAATTTTATCTTTACTTTGAGCAACATTAATATGGAAAAAAAATAAATAAATAATTAATCTACTTTTTCTCAAAATATGATTTATTAACATAATATTAATCTTTGAATTTACATGTTATATATAGTGATATGCAAGATTCAAACTATGATTTACAATGCAGAACTTGATTTACCGAGTGAACAGAAAAACCTTGAATTGTATATGCATATATCTTGCCATTCATAGCTTCTCTCATAGTTTACTAAGTAATCCCTGATGTTAATGGCAACTAGATAGATCACAGCTACCAAGAATCACATCATTTCCACCATCCAGAAGATGAGAAAGTGAAAACCCATACTAATCCCTGCAGCACCCATGTCCCAACCCCTCCTCCTAAGGACTAGAAACCAGGCCTTGGGGTATTTCCACAGCTCAGACTCTCTCATCTAATGCCCTTTCTAATCCCCACAGCATCCAGATCCCCTCCAAAATCCAGGCTTATGAGACCTTCCAAGCACCAGGACCTGCCATCCAGATGGCAGAGATGAGTGATACAGCAGTCCTGATTTGAGGTTTAAACCATAGTAGAACTCTCTGGCCTGAGTGACCCAAGCATGAAATTCTCTGATCTTAACAACTAAGACAAGCAATGCTGCAGCACTAATGCAAAATGTAAATCTCACATGCTTATATCATATGCCATCTACAGATTATCACATAGTCTAAAAATCAACCTATGAATCATATAGAGAACAAAGAGACTAAAACCACAATGCATAACACCATCTTCACTGCCCTGAAGATGAGAAAGATGAAACCTGTACTAATCCCCGTAGCACTTTACATCCCAGCCCTCCTGTAAGAACCAGAGTTCAGACCCCAGGAATCTTCCTAAGTTCCAGACTCTCTCATCTGAAGCCCATACTAGAATCCAATACACCCACATCCCAGCCCCCCCTCCAAGATCAGGAAGCAAGCCCTGGGAGCTCTCCAAGCAACAGTCTCAGTCCTCAAGACCACAAAGATGAGGGACACAGTAGCCCTAATCCAATGTTCAAATCACAGTTGAACTCTTTGGGAATTTTAGTTTTGTCCATCATGTTTCAGCTTCCAGACAACTTAAAAAAAACTAGAAGCCTTAGTCTATGAAGTCCTTAACTATTGGTAAAAATCAAATGATAAAACTAAAAGCACAATCCAATGATGAAGTACAACTGTTAACAATCCAATGTCATTAGCAAATTTAAAATCACAGTGCAAATCTCCAGGATTTCCAATGCCTTGCATAAAAAATTCATTATTACCTTCCAAAATCAAGAGCTTTAATGTATATGTAGTAACCAGATGCTTGCATTATGTGTTATACCACAATATAATTCTAGATCTACAGAGCAATCAAAAGATGTACATAGAGTAATGTATCCATTAAAATCACATATTGAATAGTGTCCATCATGTTTCAGCACTCTGATAACCTATGAA
This sequence comes from Epiperipatus broadwayi, assembly GCA_028023455.1. Taxonomy (NCBI): domain Eukaryota; kingdom Metazoa; phylum Onychophora; class Udeonychophora; order Euonychophora; family Peripatidae; genus Epiperipatus; species Epiperipatus broadwayi. Next base: position 1,451,855 of record JAQFVV010012479.1, on the reverse strand, counting down.
AACCAGAAGCACTAATCTATATAGTCAAATGTTAAAATTATTGATTTGTACAGTTCAGTATTAAAGATAGAAAAAAACGTTTAATATAGAATGCAAGGTTGAATAATCAAGCAACACTTGAAATCAAATGTTCAGATACAGTCAAAATAATTCACTATAGTAGAAAAAAATTAAGTCAAATCTCAGGTCTAAAATGCAAGCAGAAAACTGCATTGAATAACGTTGTGTTTTTTAACAAATGAATGAGCCATCCAAATCTGGTAAAAATGTTTTAAGAGACATAATCAGTGATCCAGCATTAAATGCATGGATAAAAGATAAAGCAACACTTGAAATAAATGATCAGGTGCAATGAGAAACAATTTACTATTGTGGAAAAATTATTTCTTAGTAAAATCTCAGGTTTAAAAAGCAAGCATTAAAGTCTAAATGAATAATACTACTATTGCTAACAAATAAATGAGCTATCCAATTCTGGTAATGATCCCCACAGCACCTTTTTCCCAGCTCCGCCCCATATAAAACCAGGATTCAGGCCCTCAGGGGTCCTCCCAACAATCAGACCTTCTCACCCAGTCAGCAAAGCTGCCTTGAATTAAAATATTCCCTGAAAATTAAGTCTATCAATAGAAATCTCTAGAAATTTACATGGCTGTCAGTTAGTTTTAACAGCACTCCAAAGAAAAATTTTAATCATCTTACTTGTTGTCTGATGGTGCCATAATTCTTGTGTACAAAAAAAACCTAATTATTCTGGTCAATTGGAAATGTTTTAGAGAAAAGAAATTCTCTAAAATATAATTTAGGTAACTAAAACGGAGAGCCAGTAACAGAGTAAACTGGAGACCCTGGCTCCCTCTAGCAGGTTTTAATTAGTCTACTTTTTGGAAAGTAATATTGATATTTACTTGTCATGACAATTGAGAAAAAGAAAAATATGTCAATGGCTAGGACAAAGTTGCAATATTACTGGAATTTTCACTTTAATCTAAGAAAAAAAAGTGACGTGTAGAAACCATGGACAACCACAAGGATGTATTACATAAGAATTTGTTTATTGTATTATATTATAGAAATATTTTTCTAATTGCTTACAAACTTTTATATGATTCTAAAATAACATAGTATTAATTCCTGAATTGAACTATTTAATATTCTGCACTAATATTCTAAATGTTTTTATTGACTTACAATATAAGATGATATTTAAAACTTGAATTACTAACTTATTCATCTAATATGTTATGATATGATATAATGGAACGCTAAAATATAAGTTATATTTAAACCAATACTTATTATAACAGTGTATCATTCTGTTATTTTTAACAAAAGAAAAAAATACGGAAATTTATGTTAAGATTATACTTGGAGAAATAAAACATTTTGGGATTTAATCTAGTTATCTTCTGTAAAGCTAAAAATTATAATCCATATTTATTCCAATTGGAACAACTTACAAGAGGACAGTTTTTATTTTACTATGTTTAAAAGTGTTATTTTTTAATTATTAAAAGAACTGCAATATTATAAGAATACACATGGACAATTAATTGACTTTATCTAAGAGAAAATGATTTTTGTCATATCTAATTTTCAAGTTTATTTTCTTCATTGTGACCAGACGAAGGAAAAAAAAACTATTTTAATAAATGAATTGACTGTTCAAACTTCTGTTTAAACTTATATTTCAGGGTGTGTTTTGGTAAAAGAAGATTAACTTTTGTTAATTTTATTTTTATTTCTTGGGGATTGTTATATTTAAAGAAATTTACATTTAATGTTTTATATTTATCATTTTGAATTTCAATATGTATTGTACATATGGTTATACTATAGTTTAGTATATAATAGGGTTATCTATATTTTAAGAGATATTGAAAGTGTGGTAAAATGATGGTTTATTTTTATATTCAAATGGAACATCACTTTACAAGTGTTATTGAATTATAACATTTATTGTTAATTTTTATTGTTTGTTCTAATATATGCTTATTTAGTTTGTTTAATATTATTTTATTTCAAATTTAGAAAGGTAAAATAACTTAAAGTTTTTTCTGAAAAATTATTTTTCACAGCTTGCAAATTGCTATTTTAAAGTTATATTGAATATAGGCTTCTGGATGAAAAATGTTTATTTGAAGTTAATTATTAATATGGTCTTGATTTTTATATTTTAGATAATGAATTAAAATTGAACATTCAATTCAATAACAACGGTTTTGGAAATCTACAAATTTAAAATGAACTATTAAAATACAATTCTATTCAATAATACTGAATTAAATAAATATAATTTCACAAACTTATCTGACAAATATTAGTTTCCTAACATGGGTATTATTACAATAAGCTATGCATGTGTTCTGACTGATAAAAGCTTTTGTTAATTTAAGCATCATTACAAGAATGTAAACATTTTTACATACCAATCACTATTATATTGTTCCAGCAATGAGTACATCTTATTGCCAATCATGTTTTATCAATCCAGAAAATATTCAATGCTTAAGATGATGCATATAACTTAATTAGGCCTATAATTACAATTTTAAAAATTTATATAAAAAACTATTAGTTTTATATTCTGTAATGCTGAAAAAGCACAGCAAATCAGATGTACATATCAGATCATTGTCTAATATTCAATAAGAGTGATGAAAATTGTAACTGAAAAAAATGGTACTCTTCACAAACAAATAACAATATCAATTGCCATAATAATAATGAAATCATGCAGTACACCACACATGTCTATATACAAAATGTTATACTTCCAAAAGGAAAGACAAACAATGCAATGAATCTAATGATGACATAAAATCAAAAGAAAACCTACAATTTGAGGGCAAATAATTATGGTATAATCTTAGTTTAGAATATATAGAAAAAATGAAAATGAACCACCATAAATATTAAGAACAATAGGGACTGCCTCAAACAAAGTATTTATGTGAAATATGAAACATAAGAAATATATACCATTAATAAAAAAATTATCATCATAAAAGAGAGACAACACTATAATCTCTTTATAAAATACATGTACTAACAGAATAATATAAAGAGAGAGAGAGAGACCGCCAGCTACATCTCTTGTGAAATGCAGTATGAACAAAATAAATATCATTAAGAGATAGATACAACTACAATCTTTTGGAAAAATATAATGGCAAGCTAAGCATAAACAATATGTAAAAGAGTGACTAATGACAAATCTCCTAAAAAAATATAATAATTATTAAGTGATGTATAAAACTGATAAAGTTACTTGTCAAATCTGACAATAAAATATGGCCTGACATAAACAGAAAAATAAGTATATACAACATCCTCACTCCTGTTTGCATAAATATTTTTATTCAGATAGATAAACTGCTCATAACAGAAAACAAAGCAATACTTTTAAAATGATATAATATAAAAATAATATAATACTAATAAAGTAGTAAATACTCTGTGAACTTTTGAATATTACAATTTACAATTACTTCATAAAATATGTTAGACAAAAATGCATTTTATGACTGAATAAAATATATAATAAATTACAAAAAAAAATTATCATTTAACATTATATTCAGTTTACCAAAATTTAAATTTTGAAAATCCTTCATTATGGAGATTTCACCACTTATCAAGATACAACTCTAGAAACACATAAAATTTTGTCCTTTTGTTGGCAATATGGTGAATTAAAATATCAGATGTGCAGCATACATAATTATATTTATATGAGATTTCTTTAAAACAAAAGCACATACACTTATTAATGGTCATGCAGTTTTACAAAAATATGTATTTTTAAACAAATATGTTGCTAAAAATTATGGTATATTATTAAATTAAATTTTATTTCTTCATTCTCAAAAAATATGATTCAATACTGAGGTCTAGGACCAAATATTCTGAGAAAATACACAGATTTTATTCGAGAGAGCAGAGGTTTAAATTCATATTGTCGCACTAATAATAATAATAATAATAATAATAATAATAATAATAATAAAAAGTAAGAAGAAGAAGAAGAAGAAGAAGAAGAAGAAGAAGAAGAAGAAGAAGAAGAAGAAGAAGAAGAAGAAGAAGAAGAAGAAGAAGAAGAAGAAGAAGAAGAAGAAGAAGAAGAAGAAGAAGAAGAAGAAGAAGAAGAAGAAGAAGAAGAAGAAGAAGAAGAAGAAGAAGAAGAAGAAGAAGAAGAAGAAGAAGAAGAAGAGAAGAAGAAGAAGAAGAAGAGAAGAAGAAGAAGAAGAAGAAGAAGAAGAAGAAGAAGAAGAAGAAGAAGAAGAAGAAGAAGAAGAAGAAGAAGAAGAAGAAGAAGAAGAAGAAGAAGAAGAAGAAGAAGAAGAAGAAGAAGAAGAAGAAGAAGAAAGAAAAGAAGAAAGAAGAAGAAGAAGAAGAAGAAGAAGAAGAAGAAGAAGAAGAAGAAGAAGAAGAAGAAGAAGAAGAAGAAGAAGAAGAAGAAGAAGAAGAAGAAGAAGAAGAAGAAGAATTTTTGGCATTGTAATAGCACTTGTACTTGAACTAACATTTTATTTGTTGATAATATTTGCTATCTAGGTGTTTTATTGACTCCAGACTATCTTGGTCAAACCACATTGATTTCTTTGTTCTCGTTTACGTAAATTAAATTATATGTTTTTCTACTTATCTAAATTTTTTCCTCAGTCAGCTTTGATTATTTTATATATTTCTTCTTATCAAAGCTTATTATGTTATAATATATCAGTTTGGGGGAACTGTTCTACTTTTGCAATGACTACTTTGTCTGTTTTATAGAATTATACAATGCATATCATTTTTGGTAGATCACGTACCACATCTGTTAAAGATATGTATGCCACTTTTAATATACTAGATGTTTTCCATTTGTATAAATATAAAGTGATTCTTGATATTTATTGTAGGAAACTTTATTTAGATACTAAATCTTCTGTTGTAAATACTCGTTTATCTACTAAATATCAGCTAGTTTTACCTAATTTTTTTAAAACATCTAGTAGGAAGCAATTTAGTTATAATGGTCCTAAATTATTTAATATGTTTATAAGAGATTGTTCTGTGAATTTAATGAACACTAGTTATTTGATTTTTTAAAAAAAACATTTATGGCATTGGTTATATTCTTCTAAGCATTAGTTTTATTTTATTTTGTTTTATTTTATTTTTATTTTTTGTTTGTTTATACTATATGTTATGTTGTAATTATTTACTACTGTGATTGAATTTCCAAATGTAATATCTGTATAATTTTAATATTTTATGTTATATTTACACTTTTTTTTTGTATTTTATTAGTGTTTTTAGTTGTTACATTTAAATTCCTCACTCAAGATTTTTCTTGTATGGAATTTATCTCACTGTATTATACATTTATTGTTTGTTTCTTAATAAATAAATAAATAATAATAATAAAGTAAGTTTCATTAAAAAATTAATTATATATAACTTAAATTATAAATCATTAAAAATATTTCGAATTCCTCTTATAACATGAATATAGCTATTTCTTTTACTTTGTCCAGACATATTTAAATAATTATAATAATGTAATTTTAAGCGATAAGTCCATAATATAGATATGTTATTTTTTTGTAAACATCAGTATGGACATAATGTTTTTTAATGAAAAAGTAAATTAATAAATCTTTATTTTGTATACTTGAGATGTATTTTCTCTTATCAAGTTTACATATGAATAAGTTGAAGTATATGCGAGTGACTGTCTTTCACTCAAGCAGCAATGATGATAAATAATTAATTATGACAATTAAAATATCATTTTATATTTAATATAAAAGTTCTCTATCTATGATTAAAACAGTTAATTCATTAAAAAAATGAATTTATCTTAAAAAAAAAACAGTTGTATAACTATAATAATATTGAAATGATATATTTAAAAAACATTAAGGGAGACAAAACATTTTAAAGTCTTTGAATAAATTTTGTATTCTTTCAACACACTTTTAAATATTAAATAAAGCTATAAAAATATTAAAAAACTGCTACAAATACTGCAAAGCACAAATCTTTAACAGCTTTATTCTTAAGATATAAAGAATATTAAATTTAGAATAAAGCTCATTAATATTAATTCTTATTAAGCGCAATGTCAGCACGTAATACTTATATAAAGCTAAAGCTTTAGTACATGCACCTTGAGTGCTTAATTTTAGCAAGAGACCTCTACAAATAAAGTTTATTGTAACTATAAAATTGAAAATCACCAAAAAGATCTTACATACATGGAATAAACTATATAAAATTCCTCAACATGTTAATATTAAATAAATGCAATTTAGCAACTGCAGATAAATATTTTTTAAATTTTCCTTTCTGTTTTTTCTTTTTAAATATGGTTGTCTATGAAATTTTCAGCATATTCTAGTTTAAAGTTTTAGAACCTGAAATAAAGGTTATTAAGGATACATTTTTACTAAATAAACATAAAATAGTTTAAAATTATAAACTTATGATTAATACTAAAATTAATTACAAACAAAGCAAATTCTCCTTCTTCCCATGTGTATACTTCTCAATGTGTGTTATTTGCTTGTCATTTTTTCCTTTGTTTTTTACATGTGTGTGCCGATTCTTCCAGTGTGTATATTTATATCCCAAACATGTGAGTGATTTGATTGATTGAAAATTGACATTAAATTGCCACCTCTTAATTCCTATATTAAAATTTAGAAATCAATTTGATATCTGGTGAATTAAACTAAAAATAGAAGTTCACTAGCATAGCTTCTAGAATAGTTAATTAAAAATGTAGTATCTTAAAATAATTATTTGTGAAACTAAAATTATCACAATGAAGTAAAATATTACAGTATACATTATAACAATTCAAATGTATATTAAATAAGTTAGAAGTTTACCAGTACACCTTTATCAATTCAATAAAAATACTTAAGGACAATATTTAAATATTATTAACAAAGAAGTGCAAATAAAAATAAAAATAAATGTAAGCACAATCACCCACATTCTGCTAAGTTTCTTTTAATTAAAAACTAACAATTTTTTAATAATAATAAATTAACTGCATATCCCTTGAGTTAAATAGTTTACCTTTATTTATACTAATTTAATCTTTATCATATTAGCATGAACAAAGAAATTTTTACTACTAATAATTTAAAAAAATGTTTTATTGTAAGAAAGCAAATTAAATAATAATATCTAACATCAAAAATTTAGATTTAAATATCACTACAGCTTATTTTAAACATTAAATTGTAAGAAACTAGAGACTATAGGAAATTCTACTCTTTAATAGCTTTTACCAATACTTTATTGTTAGACAGTGAAACATATTCTTATTTAAACAATTGAAAATTAATTTCAACTACAAATAAGTTCAAATCAACATATAATACAAATATTAAAATGATTTTTAATAATAATTAAGACTTACAAAAGTGCTTAAAATAAGTTATAAATTAATTTGTCATTTAATTATAAAGCCCTAATAATATTTACTGGCTATAAAAATTGTTATTATTATTATTTTTTACATTTAGGTGAATTAAATAAGTGGCAGTTTAGCTTTACTAACAAAAGCTAAAGTTTACAATATATATAATACAAATAAAATGTCCATTAATTAAAAACTATTGTAATAACAATAAAAATAATAAATATAATTGTAATTAATTATTATATACAGTCTTTCAATCCACAGAAGTAATTTTGGTTAATTCTTTAACCGTCCTCAACTACTGTTAAATTACTTAAGAAATTAATTAAAAGTACTTCTGCAGATTCAAAAACTGTATTTAATAGTTAATTACCATTATATATATATATATATATATATATATATATATATAATATATAATTAATAAATATTTTCCATTTTAAAATATATATATATATATATATATATATATATTATTTTAAAATGGAAAATATTTTAAAATGCACAGATATTTAAGACTTTGCTCAACTGACTTGCTGGTCTACAATAAATAGTCCAACTTATTCACTGCCATGCCCCTTTACTTAAATCTAAGAAAGTTATCATAGTTTTTAATTTATAATTTCTTTTAATGCTTCTAACATTGTTTCTTATGATTAGTAGGCTAGACAGCCCTTTAAATAGAATTCTTTCCAATGCACAGATCTTTCAAAAAGACTTACATGTGGGAATAAAAAAGGAAAAAAAAACATTTCCAGCTATAATAACTGTGAAAGGATGAAAGTTTGGAATATTTTTTTTTGTTTTACAGCCTATCTAAGAATAGATAAATATCTATTTATTATCAAATACAGAAATGAGTAATAGGGTTGACTACAGATTGGCTATGTGGAAAAAAATTCTAAGCTTGATTAAAACTGAATTTGTTTTTAATCAGTCCTGATATGTGAACACATGCCATAAAAATGGGCAATATATGCACATCTACTAAATCATAAAATCCATGTTTTATATATTATCCATTTTCATATATAATATTACTAACAAACATGATTCTTATGATTGTTATGCCAACATTTATTTTTCTAAAATAATTTGTTATAAATTCAAATGAAAATGTATTTAAAACATACTTGGAAGAGAAACATCTGCAACTTATTTTTTATTTATGAAGTAAAAAAAAAACATTAATCAGTCTAAAAAAATTATTGACACTTATTTCTTGCATGTAAATGATGCACAAAAGCAGGCAAGCATAGTAACATTCATACAGATGTTTTATTTATCCCCCCTCCTTACAACACATGTATTTATATGATATGACATATTGCTATGACATATTAACATTTTATTATATAAATAATATTCTATCATTAATTTAAAATTGCAACTAGTTTAGTAAAATGAAATGTTTTCAAAAAACAACCCAAAATTATATATATTTCCCATAATGCATTTTTACTGAACCAATTATTACCAATGAAACACCGAAGTCACTGATTTAGCTAAATACACCATGAGAGCACTGTTAATTTTTTTTCTGACATCACTGGAAAAGTTTGTGCTTTAGTAAAATAAATTTTATGTTGACATTTTAATTATTTGTTTGTGTTTGTGTATGCATAAAAGGATTAAAATTTATGTGTGTGCTAAAAAAAAGTAATGCAAGTAATCTTCGAAAATAATTTAAAAATTATATAACAACTTCACTCTGACTCATTTAAATAGAAAGATTTCGCTTATGTTAGTTTGTATAGAAATTGTGGACTTAATCATGAAGTAATTAATAGCTCCATGCTCTCAAATCAAAATGCTTTAGATTCATCTATATATTTAGAAATTAGGTCGAAGATGAGAATGGCTGCTCTTGTCTTTTAAAGTTGTTGATCTTGTGTTTGGATTTTTAAAGGTCCCTACTGTCGCATATCTTAAGGCTATAGCCGTAATATATATTAGATACCTCCTATTAGAAAACTCTGTTTTATCTTAGAAAGGCACTTCTACTTAAATTTGCAAAAGTCAATTTACTTCTGACAGCATTTAAACAAAACATGCGCTGACAATTGTATTACAATCTTGTTGTGAATATAACCAAAAGATAAATAAAGAATACATATTTTAGTTTAGTCAACGATTAAATTAGTTAACTAAATTTGCATAAGATAAAGCATTTATTTAAACATTCTTCGTCAAGCAATAATAATAGTAAAGCTATTTACGCATTGTTTCAATAATTTAAAAAAAAAATATTTTTATTTAATAAATGTAAAATATATTTATTTTTATAATTATATAATACTTGTAAAAGAATTTAAATTTACATCAATGGAAACAAAAGAAAAAAGTTACATTCATCTCACTAAGATAACGTAACCTTTCTTTTTTTATTTCCTTAAATAAATTTATAATTTTTATCGTTTTTTCATTCCTTTACTGAAGTTAGATATTAATTTTAGTACTAAGTTTATTAAAAAATACTTTGGTAAAAACATTATTTAAACATTATTCCACATATACGAAAATTAAATTTTGTAAATTTAGTTCCCATTTAACAAGAAAATTAACTACTGAAAAATTAATATCTTTTTTTTAATGTGACTTTTTAAATAATAGAGTATATTATTTATTAAGTCATAATAATATTTCACACGATCACCATTTCCTATGCTTACATAGGTTTTTAAAACAGTAACAAACTTTATACACAATACTGCCACTCAGTGCACAACATTGCAATCAATTGATGTTAGGTTTTTTTTGCATAAAATCCCTATCAACTGCTTATTCATCCAATATCTACAGATTAGTTTTTAGCTTGAGATTCAGATTTGAAGCTGTTTACTGATGAAAGCCACAATCTAGAAACTAGTCTGGGGATATTGTATGAGATAGCGTTAGGTAGGGGTTTTATGCACAAACTTTTTAATATCCATTGATTAGTATAACATGCACTGGGTAGCACTATTATCTGAAGAATATTAGATAATAATATTATTGTAGTCTCAGTATTCATTTTGTTTAAGGAGGTTGATGAGTATGTCAATGCTCTTAGATTGATTTCTGTAAAAAAATAATAATTGTAATAAAACAGTTGCAACACTGTGTTTTAACATATGGGTTCATGAATGCTGAAATAAACAAAGCAAAACTCTCCACACAGTAGTGCCACCCTGTGCCAAACAGAATAATCAATGAATTCCAGAAGGCTTGTGCATAAAATCCCTATCTAATGCATACTCATCCAATATCCCCAGACTAATTTCTGGCTTGTGGCCATCGTCAGTGAGGAGCTTTGGATCTGAGAGCACTGCACTTAGATCTTAGGATCTAATGCAACCCTCCAGCACCCAACTTTTATCTCTAAATTGAAAACACAAAAAATATTTTTAATCTAAGCTCAATAGCTTATATAGTCATATAGTGATCATGTGATGCTCAATGGTTTAACACCAATCCTGCCTAATAAGATAGTGTTGGCTATGGTTGTTAAAGAGCCCAAAACACCAAAATATATGGGTGCTGAACTGAGTTCAGACCATATGACTATATAAGCTATTGAGCTTAGATCGAAGATATTTTTGTGTTTTCAATTTCATTCTCGTAGTTTTGTAGTTAAGTAGAGATAAAAGGTGGGTGCTGGAGCATTGCATTAGATCCTAAAATCTAGGTGCAGTGCTCTCAGATCCAAAGCTCCTCACAGATGATGGCCACAAGCCAGAAACTAGTATGGGGATATTGATGAGTAGGCATTAGATAGGGATTTTATGCACAAGCCTTCTGGCATTCATTGATTACTCTGGTTGGCACAGGGTGGCACTATTGTATGGAGAGTTTTGCTTTGATTATAAACAACTATGTGCTAGTATAAGAGATAGTGATCATGTGATGCTTAATGCTGAAATAACTGATCATATAAATATTCTATTAAGCAGATAAAATTGCTATAGATAGAACAAATCTTTCTTGATTAATTCACTTCAAAAAAAATTTCCTAATAAATAATTTATTATACTCTTTAACTATTCTGATTCTTGAATACTTACTTAAGTTTCTATCCTACTAAGTATATTAATAATATATAGTGCATATTCTATGGTCAACAAGTATTTATATTTAAATGTCATGATTTGTAATAAAATTAAAATCATTTAATAAATTATAATAATTAAACACATAGTTTAGTTACATATATCATATGATATTGTTGCACCCAAATTGATAGATTAGATTCTATTTATGAAACAAACAAAATATCACATAACTTCATCTTGCATAACGTTTTTCTGTAACAAATTCTCTTTCCCTTATTCTAGTTATGCCACTTATAGAAATAAATTTGAGTAAACAATAGATTATACATGGCAGCATTTGATATATTTTACCTTCATGTATATCTAAAGTAGTTTCTAGATTATGGTTAGAAACTGGCCTGGAATTTTACATTTGCATTTAATGAAACTGGACATAAGATAGAAATGCTAACAATTAGAAAAACCTAAGGTCACAATAATGTATAGGTAATTGAACTGTTTTCAGTTCTATATTTTTTTATGCCAGCAAGTTGGCTTAGATTTCAAAAATTAAGATGTTTTTCTTAATTTTGTCTAATATCTTGATAATAAAAAGTAAGTCAATGATGATTTCAGGAGAAAAAAATGTATTTAGATCCAAAAGATTCACAAACAATAGAGTTAAATCTAAATGTTTCTTTAATGAAAGCCATAAGGTAGACAATATTCTGCATATAATGGCAAGTCCAAATTGAATTGAGATTTATTAAATCTACCTGTTAGCATTTATTCATTACTCAAACTTACAATAAGTGAAATAATTGGAATAAAAAAGAGGATTTTCTGCTGCTAAATTATATTTAACTGAAAAAACTAAGTGATTATTTTTGTATGTATATAAACTTTATAAGAAAAATAAATAGTTTTGTCAATTGTACTTGGTTTTAGACCTTGTTTGATGCAGTGGCAGGGAAATAGATTCTGGCACTCAATATCCCTGAACTGTGGCCATTTGTGGTGCTCACCCATTTATAAACTCCCAAAAAAACAAACTATTAAATTATTTTTATTGGGCTACAATAGGCATTATTATAGTATTTACAGGATGTTTTTATAGGCAGAACTACAAGAAAGAAGTGCAAAAAGAAAGCCAAGACATTGATATGTGATTTAGTTAAAACAGATACTTTAGAAAATGATTATTACAGAAATCATTAGAAAGCAGAAGATTATTATCTATGGAAATTATTGGCTACTTTTTCAGAACCAGTCAGATGTCTGAAATATTGATTATTATAATATGGTATTAATAGCAAAGATTTTCACTTTATTCTAACTCCATCTATTGTAAGCTTAAATAATCATTGGACAACATATAAAAATTCTAATGTGTCCTAATCTCAATAGGAAATCTTGGCTTATAGTCTTCATCATTTATGTATTTTCTATTTATAGCTGATATTAATGCTTTACACATCTAGAAGCCACTTTTACTTCTGATATATAATTAAACTAACATTCTAAAATTTTAAATCCAGTTAAATTTGTTTGTAGACTTTACAAAGTAAATATTGTGCTGCATATGATAATGTAGAGATTTGTATAAGAGAGATAAGAACTTTAATTCATAAACACATATAAAATTTAGTAGTAGTGGAGAATGGAATTTCAAAATGCAGTGTTACATGGACTGACAATATTTGTGTGTAAAGAGTATAGGCTCAACCATTTGATAAACTATTGTTGTATATATCAATTTGTGCATAATATAGTGATGTCAAGATATTCATTGTCTCAAAATCTACTGATACACTTATCAATAATTTGATAAAGTACAATAAAAAAGTCAATATCATATTTCAGCTGATATGTGCTATAGTTTCAAAATGTTGTTCTTCATCAAAAATAAGTGGCTGTTTATTTTTATGCAAACAATGCAATCACATGATTTAATTTACTGCTAATAATTTAATATTATTTGGATATAGCATCTTTTGTACTTTATTATAATAGATTGATATGAGAAAATAAATGAAGAAAAATGTAAATCGTTTATGTATATCTTAATTACTTTTGATGATATCAATGTTTTTTTAAATGTATTAAATTATTCTATCTACACCTCTTTTTTTTTTTACTTTTTATCAACAGTATATATTTATTAATTACTTTTGTCTAAATGAGTGTATGTAATTATTTTATCTTTCAATCATTAGTTTTTAATCAAAAGACAATCAATATTCAACATGCACTGCTCAATTATGTAATTAATTTACTGATGTTATAGTGAATCTGCCAGACATCCTCAAATCCAAATGTAAGATAGAGATCTTTAAAAGATAAGAATGGCCATCTTATCTTTGTACCTAAATGCCAATTTAAAGCATTTCAGAATAAGAATATGAAGATTTAATCTTTGTAACTTTATATCCATTAGTTAAACCTACAAAATTTTTAAATTTACAACTGGAAAATATTAGATGATGTTAGAATCAATTTAATGACAACGTAATTTAAAAAGTGCATTTATCATTAGTAATTGTTAATAAGGTAATGGATGCAAATTTATGAAGATTAAATATTCATGCTCTCATTTTGAAATTCTTTAGATTGGCCTATATAATTGCATTTATGCTCAAAGATAGAACAGCCATTCTTACATTTTAAAAGACTCTATCTTGCATTTGGGTTTGAGAATGTCCTGATACTCATTATAACATTGGTGAGTTATAGATATGGTAAGAGTGCATTTCCTGAATAAGAATTACTAATAAAAACCATGGTTGAAAATTATTCTATTTGTTATTAAATTGATTTTAATCATTAGTAAATCTACACCTTCATGTGTGTTAAAAGCTATATGCGTTGTCCACTTTTCTAATTTTTGTTATTTTAAATTTTATAATTGTTTAAATGGGTGAATATATTTTTAATTACAATTATTGTATATGCATGTACCTATGTAAGATAATGAGTGTGCTAATAGCTCCAAACAAGCCTTTTGATAAATGCCACAAGAGAAAGCATTTAAACTCTCTATCTAGAATTATTCCTATACCCAAACTGGTTTCGAGCTAATGGCTCTCATCAGTAAGGTGCTAGGACATTCAGATCCTAGATCTAAAATTGAAACTCAAACCCAGAATTTATTGAATACTTAACTATTAAGTAGAAAATCTGAAACTTACAGACATCTATGTCTTCAAATCCATCTATCTAACTTAAATAGACAAATGGGACTGAAGAAAATTCAGATACACCATGTATTTATAGTCATAGCAATATAACATCACCAAAGCCTTAAAAGCCAAACTATAATAATAAGCAAACCAAGTCATATGTCACATGACTTAATTAACTTGTATTTACAAATGTAATATAAGGAGCATGCTAATAACTGTAAATAAGGCAAAACTCTCCATACAGTAGTGCCACTCAGTGCCAACCAGATTAATCAATGGATTCCAGAAGGCTTGCACATAAAATCCATATCTAGTGCCTACTCATCCAATGCCCCCAGACTAGTTTCTGGCTTGTGGCCTTTGTCAGTGAGGAGCTTTGGATCTGAGAGCACTGCACCTAGATCTTAGGATCTAATGCAACCCTCCAGCATAAGAAATAGTTATCTTGTGATGTTTAGCTCTAAATAAGCTTTTTAATAAATGCCACAAGCAAAAGCATTTAAAATTTCTATCTAGAATTATCCTTACCCCCAAACTGGTTCCTAGATAATGGCTCTCATCTGTGAGGTGCTAAGGCATTCAAACACTAGATCTAAAATACAAACTCAAATTATAAAATACAAAATTCAAATTATAAAATATCAAACTATATATATGTATGTATATCTATGAATGTTAAAATGCATATTATATAGAATTTGATAATACTGGATTTACCTTAACCCATGAATAATCTTGTAAGTAAATATTATGAATGGAATGATTCTGTCATATATTTTTACTAAGAACACATAATAATAAAATAATAAAAGTTTGGGGTGTTATTATCTGTAGAGGATATCTATTTATAGACTTCAAAGAAAAGAAGAATACCAAAATACAGAAGGCAAAATCAAATGTCTTCATGATTTTTATAAAAGAAATATTACATAAAAATATTTGGGACATAAATTAAATGGGTTTATGTCTTGGTTTATGAATATATTTCATTGTTCTTGTTCTATGATTTAGTTTTAAATCTAAGCCAAATCAAATTGAAAACATTAAATTCAAATTAGGCTTAGATTTTTCAAGATTGATTTCCCATAACACTCAATATTGCTTGATAACTAACTAGTTATTTTTAGATATAGGCTAAAACATGGATAAATCAGCAGCTAAAAAGCCTTATAAAAAATTGCCCTTCTTTGATATTCCTTTAGTAAGAGCTGTTGAAGAGGCTTTCCTTATAATGAATCAATTAATGACATTTGAACTAACTTTTATTATCTATGGCTACTTTGAAAATGTAATATAAATAAATGAATAAAAATTTCATAATGCCAAAGCAATACATTTAAATTAAATGCATGTTTTTACTTTTTTTAAAAAAAACAAATTTAAAATAATTTTAATGAGTGTTTTGGGCCTGTACTAGAATTGTAAACTTTGAAACTCAGAATTCATGAATCATGACCCCCCCTCCTCCATCTGCACTTCTCATATTCAAACCTTTTATGAGCCCCTGATCAATAAACCAAACAATTATTATTATTATGAAGGTATCAAAATTAGATCAGATTATAAATTTTCTGGTAAATTGGGGGTTTTAATGCACATATTTCAGAATTCTGATTCAGTAGGAAATGCTTTTTGAATGTGATTTATTTTTTCATGTAACTTTATTCATATTTCAACATTATATTTGGTACAAAGTATATTTTAAATATATTAAAGTTGTAAATGCAGAAATTTTGACATTTTAAAATCAAATTGTAATGATTTTAATACTTTGAATTGCAATATCATTCTTTGAAAATAATGAACATAAATAAGCTTTTGAAAATCTATACATTTTTTTAGTCATATCCACTAAAATATAATTTTTTTTTCCCACAATAATACTGGAATACCACTAATATAAGCTTTATTGCACATAGAATTTTATGTGTTCAAAAAGGATAAAGAACTTTATCTTTCTTATTGCATTATTAAATCCATATAATATTAATATCATTTGTGTTCTGTATTACTTTTTACAATGCTTTTTCATTTCTCACTATGATATTTTTGATTGCCTCAGCAATCTTCTTCAGAACTATAACAAACACAATATAAATATACATGAACACATATAATTTTACATTATATATTGTACCCTTTAAAAATATTATTTCAATTATAATATATATATATATTCTATCTTATAACCATTATTTACATACTCACATATACTTTTATATACCTCTCTATATAATTATTACCTTTAATGTGTAATAATTAAAAAGGTAACAATTATATAGAAATGCATATAAAGATATATGTGGGTATGTAAATAGTGGTTATAAGATAAAATATATATATATATATGAAATGTAAAATTATATGTTCGTGTAAAATTATATGTTCATGTATTCAGGTATTTGTATTGTGTTTGTTATAATTCTGAAGCAGATTGTTGGGACAATCGAAACTGCCATAGTGGATTGTAAAAAAGCATTGTAAAAAGTAATAAAAAACATAAATGATATTAATATTATAAGAATAAAGAATAATACATAAAAATAAATATCTGTATTTGCTTTAATCATACCATAGATTTATTTTCATAGATGGATAGAAGCAGAAGCTATATTCAGTTTCTCTGAGTCTAAATTCGTAAAAACGATTGAGGAATCAAAAATAATTAATCAATAAGGCCAAACTAATAAGAATACTAAACCCTCCATACAATGCCAAAGTATTTATGTCTTATGAAAATCATTTACTTGCAGCCCCACAATTTGCGCGCACACACATTCTAAAGAAAAAAAATAGCCGTTTTGCTTTTTAAAATGGTTGATTTAAAAAAAATAATAAAGCTGATAATAAAAGTAATTGAAGTTTTTTTTCGCATGGCTGGTCATGTGACATTTGAATAACGGAAATGATAGAGTTGAGTTTCGATTATTTTTATCATAAGCAACTACAGAAATTGGTCTAAAATTATAACTCCTAAAAGTCAATACTGTGTTCTATACTAAGCTCTTTGCGGCTCTGGTTGAACGTGAGCAATTGAATTTATATATATATTCTCATGACAATTAATGCGAATGATATATTTAAATTGTTTTAGCTATCTTGATGTTTTTAATAAAAACAAAAATAATGCAATGTAGTTTTTCAATATTCAAACTATTGAAATGTTACAAGTAAACTTGGATTGTTTTACGCAGTAACAATGGCAATAGTTTGTATAGAACTGACACTCTTAAATGTCTGTACTAAGTTCCTCGCTGCGCTCTTTACCCCAGTTTACTTCCATATTGATTTAATAGTATTTTTTTTTGGAATAACAGATCTGATAAAAAAAGAAATCAAGTTTTAAAAATGTAGTATTTTTTTTTTTTAAGCCAATAGCGAAAAATGTATAAATAAAGTTGGAATATGGGGTTCTGTTAAAGTTTTGTCCAGGAGTGGTAATTTTATTCCATGAATTTATTATTTTAAGACCGTCACATTACCACAGCCAATGACCACACTATCAACCCAATTGTGTTACTGGGGGTTTCAATTGTATTTCCATGGTTATTAAATGATTATTACATTTTAATTCTCAACTTATTTAACAAACTTTCATAATACGATTTATGGCATTCTTTTATGATTTCTATTTAGAAATAAATTCTAAATTAAAAACAAAACTTGTTTACCTGTTCAAAAATAACATTATTAAATTATTCTTAAAAAATGTCTCTGACTATTGATATGATTAAAAGGATAATTAAATAATTAAATTAACTTGGGAAATTTTGAGTCAACACTTAAGTACTTTCAGTTGACGTTATCATTTGATTATAAATATATTGTAAATAATAATGTAATTGCTTTTCCATATTAGTTACTATTTTAATATAATTATTGTAAAAGTATTTGCCGTCTCTACAAGAAGGGCACTTAGCGACAAATTGTTTTTACAGTAGAGAAAAGTAGAAAGCTATTTTAAATAGAATTATTTATCTAAATTGCTGTTAGTTTGAATAATTACTCAAATAAATTAAATTGTTTTATATATATGTTGAAAGTATATTTAAAACCTTCACTCCATCACATAGCCTTAAAACATATGAATAAAAATACCTAAAAAAGATATATGATTTCCGAGATGTTTACTTCATGCAGAACTACGATTTATCATTTGACCTAGGTCTTAATGTGATATATATATTAACTATAATATAATAAGCAAGCTAATAGCTCTAAACAAGCTTTTCCGATAAACGCCACAAGAGAAAGCATTTACAATGTCTATCTAGAATTATCCCTTTTCCCATACTTGTTTTGAACTAATGGTTCTCCGCATTTATTTACCCAATTACTCCATTTTGATTTATAAATGTCAAATTTAGCGACTCACAATTTTACCAATAATCACTTCAGATAAATACATTAGTGATTATTACTCAACATTTATTAAACTAGAGATTATCTCTAGACCAGATATAAACATTAAACTTCAGTTAAAATGTTATATATATTGTTTCTTTAATTATATATCCACACATGAAGTAATTCAACTTTTTTCTCTTTTCTCAATATGTAAATGACACTTACATTGCAACTAATATATACTTTTTATGTCCTGGACAACAGAAAGAATTAAGAAACCATAAAGATTAAAGGTTGGATATGTAGCTATAAACTTAAATTGGATTCCAAGAATGTGTGAAAAATAGTGTAGAAAGAAATCATATGTGAATAAATTGGTTTCCTGGAATTATGTGGAGAAAAATGCTATGTATTGGTGAATAGTATGAGGTTTTTATCCTGTAATAATTTGATAAAAGGTGGAAATAATGATGTCCATTCTCAACAGCCACTTTTGGTTTATTTTATTGCTATCAATTTTTAAATAACCTAATTTCAAATTATTTTTCTAAATTGAATAGGTGTCCATCTCAGTATCATCTTAAATATGTCCCTATTTTACAAAAAAACAAAAACAAATTAGTTTGAATTTATCTCAATAGGTCCAAGCTTTATGGAATTTTTTGAGATTTTTGTCTTATGTAGCTTGACATAAATAATTTTGTTTCTCTATTTTTTTTTCAGTCTATGACTTTCTTTTCTACTTTTTTTATATAAATATAATATTTTGTAAGACATTTTAGAATAATAAAAGTCAAATTTATTTTACTATAGTACTTGATTAAAATATAACATTTTAATAGCTCAAATATCAATAAAATAATGCAGAAGAAACTATAGATTAGTAAAGATAAAATGTAGAATTAGCCCACCTATACTTTGATTTTAATCTTACATAAGCATAACATTTACAGGCATACTTACATGCATATCATGATTTATAGTTTACATAGATTGCTGGGAATTTTAAATACTTCCACATTATTTTATAGTACATGTAAAAGAACACATTCAATTGAACTCACTTACTATGCTTATAAAAATTTTGTGCCCTATTTGAAATTGTTGTGTATAGTTTTTACACATGTGTAAAAACCTGAGATGATTGCAAATTATAACTTAAGAAAGATATTGGTCAATGACAATTTTTTTCTAAATATTAACTATTTAGTTGTATTAAAACACCATCATTACAAACCTTCAGGAAAACATTAACTATTTCAACTGTCAACTCATTCATTTTATATAAAATTCTAAACAGTCAAAGAAAATGCATTGCTTACATATTTTAAAAGCATTAGAACAATAACTTACAAATCCATACTTAAAGGAATGACTACTAACATAATTTTAGGATGTTAGAAAAATTCAAAGAAGTCAAAAGACTTGAGGTAATTATTTTTATTTGTTTTTCTTTTTAAATTCCATTTGGAATCATAATTCTTCCACAAAATAAACTTTTCTAATGATCAGTACAATTTAACATGTGTATAATTTATGTTGCAAAACTGCATATAATGTTGCACGTAAAAATGTTTTGAAGTTTTATCTTTTTAATATATGATTAAAATAATTAGTATTTCTAAAACTAAATATACTATTCACAGGTTTATATAAAAGCAAACTCATATAACTCATATCATTGTATGCATGGATTACTTTTTTGCTTAGTCATGTACATTGGAGAACCAGGATGACATGGGAAATATCAATTTAGAACTTTTGCTTTTCAAATGTACCATTATATCACTGAGTTAATCTGTACAAAGTTAATTCTCTAATGCTAATTGCTTACATGATTATATAAAGCTTGAACATATAGTGATGAATATAGGTTTGATCTATAAACTTTCTTTTTTAGAAATATATAATTAGTGTAAATGGTCCTGATATTGGTAATATATATCTAATATTTTTTTTAAAATTCTACCCATAGAATTTTTAGAAAATATTTACAATGTTTTGATTGTAAAAACTTGTTAACTTATTTCAAGCTAGGAAAGTCAAATATTAAATTAATGCAGACAACATTCATAATTTTATTTGAGCAGCTTAATAAACTTCTGATGATATAAAATATTCTGTTATGTAAATAAAATTCTATTTGGACTTGCAGTTTGGTGTTTATGTTTTTTTTATAATAATGGGGGTTAAAAGGTCACTAGCAACTATTGCAATGTAAAGTAGTCTACTGTTTAAGGCTTCAACAGGTTCAAAATAATATACATATAAATAGAGAAATGTGTTTAGTTTGCAAGTTATAGAAGGAAGACATGTATAATATTAGGCATCTGCTAATTGAATGTAAATGTGTATAAGCAGAAGGGATACAAATAATAAAGCTGTGGGTAAATAAATATAAATTAAGTGATTATAAAAAAAGTGGATTCTTGGTTTTTATGCTGGGTTTGGAAAAAAATAAAGGGGTCTACATATAAAGGCCATGGGGTGGGCAAATATGATGTTGTGGAAAACTGGGATGGAGCAGGATAGAGAAGAATATGAGAATAACTTAGAGTGGGAAATGGAAAAGGAAAGTTAGGTTGCTAATAGGTTTTTCTGGGCCTATTGGCTGAGAGATTCCTGACTTCAATAAAGGAGTAGCCATATTACATAACATCAACAGTAAATTTAAGAAAAAGGAAATAGGTTATTGCATGCAATTTGTTATAAACAAAAATGAGAATCCTTTGTCATTATTTTAATTATTTCTTTTCTCTTCAAGAAGTATAATAATTAATCTTTCTCATTGCATTGCCAGATGTATATCATATACTACTAAACCATCCATGCACTTTACTATTGTTACATAATGCTTTATTTACCACCTTTTACAATTTACAGTTTTGATTACCCCAGCAATCATCTTCAGAACTATAACATAATACATATGCAATGCTTTGTAAAAAATGGGTAAAAAATTATATATTTAAAGATAATAAAGAGACGATGATTATAAAATGTATATATAGAATGTAAATTATATGTTCATGTACATTTATAATCATATCTTTGTATTATGTTATAGTTCTGAAGAAGATTGTTGGAGCAATCAAACCTGTAAACAGTAAAAGACGGTGATAAATAAAGCATTGAGTAATAGTAATAAAGTATATGGATGATTTAGTAGTATATGATAATTATTTTGATTCCAAAATGTAAAATAAATATGTGATGTCACATGTTTTACATGAGATTTTATTAAATTTGAAATTTTTCTGTAGATAAAATATCATTAATATTAATAAGTGTTATTCAAGTAAAATTACAAAGGTGATTTTTTTTCACCTTTTACAATAAAAAAAAAATAATCACACATAATAACAAACATTTTTTTTGAAAAATGCAAGAAATACCTGTAAAATAATAATTTCTATTTGCAATCAGCTGATGAATCCAATGTTTCTATTTAATTTATAATATTTGCTATAGTCAATCTGTGAAAAAAATTACATTAAACAGTTAAGTACTGGTAAAAGAAAATAACTCATTTGAAAAGAAGTTACAAGATTTTCATACCTTTTTTAGCACCTCTCTCTCTCTCTTTTTTTTTTTAAAAAAAAAATTGCACTGAATTATTACATTGAAATTTGATTTTTAAAAAAGAATTAATAATTAAAACAATAAATCAAAACAATAATTTACTTTTACTGATTAACCTTGTTTTTTTGTTTTTGTTTTTTTTTTTGCATAAAACAACTTCAATTAGATACATTTAGCTTTTTGTATTTTCATTTTCTATTAGTACGATATACGTGCAGTTCAATAAATTGAAAGTAAAATTCAGTTGTTGATAGCCAGAGTTTGTCAATACCAGAAATATAACACTTTAAAATAATTTACTGTTGTTAAATTGCATTCATAAAAAAAAACAACTATGTAATAGTAGAATAAATCCTAAAATGTTTTTCTAATTGTTAACCTTAGATGAGACATTGTCACTGTAATAGAAGGATGGATATAGAATGTCTTCCTGATAATTAATAACTTATTTACCAACAAGTGAAACAAAGGATTAATGTAAAAAGATGTTACAAAAGAAATTAAACCTATAAAAATTAAAAGAAAAATCTGTAAAAAAAACTTATCACCTAGAAAGGACCTATGAAAAAGATTGCTATTTCGAATACTATTATAAAGAGTATTTATTATATATTTGACTATTAACATTATCTAATACTAATTGTTAAATGTATTATAAAAAATTCAAATTTTATTTAAACCTTTTCAAATTCCTTTAACTGTTAGTCACAGCACACAGGTTATTTGAGTGGTATCATTATTCTCTCTTCTTCAGATGTTGCTGTATGACCAGTAAAAATCTAATGTGGTGACTGAACCTTGACATTTAGATTCATGAATATTGAGTTTTTGTGAGGTGACATTCTAACCTATTAGGTTGATTTGTGATTTTTTTAAGTTTAACCAGCTAGATTAGTTTGATGGAATGTAAAAAGTTCAATATTAATTAATCTTAAGACTCAAATTCAATTCTCTTACTACTGTCACTGGACAGTCCAGAAACACCCAAAGTAAGATAAAATAATAGCAGTCAAAATATTATATATTGTAACCATATATTTTAGTAGAAAATATATTAATTGATGTAACTTATATAAAAATTTCTCTTTCTTCTCTTGGTGATTTGGTTGGCTTGATTCGCATTTGAACAGATTACTCGCTTATATTATTTTAATAAATTTAAATTTGCTTCTTTCCATATGCTAACTTATATCAAAATGTTTAACTTTTTAAAATTTTACAACATATTAAAATTTGTTAAAATATTATTAAAAATAATATTTTGTTTTTATTTATTTAAAGTAATCTTAAATTATTATTTCTATTGAATTCAAATAAAACCATTTGTTCAATTAAAATAAATTATTAAATAATACAATAATTACGTATGCGTCTCAATGTAATAAAAGAAAAGAGCGCAAATTTCTAGGAGAATATCGTCTGTTAGTTTGTCTTTTGGTGGGAAGAAGAACAGAAATGGTAAAGGCAAATAGTGTAAATTTGCTGAGCTTATTTTGAAAACATTAATAAGTGAATAAATTACCACAAAATTTGCTATAAACATAAAATAACTTAGTGGTATCTAATTAAGATGGATCACTAAAACTTAAAGATCTTTTCAAGTCGTTCAGCCAACTGAATCAAATCACCGTAGCGTTTTCCAATATCGCATTTTTGAAATGTCAGAGCTTCCCAGTTTGAAAGAATTAAATACAAGAATTTGGTATGTTTTGAAATATTTATTATTCTACAATTTGGAAAATTTGAATCAGTGTTTTAATTACAGAAGTTTTATTAAAATGAAAATTTGTTTTTTAAAAAAAAAGAAAAAAAGTTTAAGTTAAAATAAAGTAAAGCGTTAAATTTGTCAAAATCTTTTAATATTTCCGTTCTTTAATTCTAATAAAATATATTATTGATTGATAATTAATTTTATAATGCCAGTAATAATTGCTAGTTAATTTGTTTAACATTTGGATCATAAACATTCTTTAAATAATTAAACAAAGCTATTTTATAATTGTATCGTCAGTTTAAAATGAATAAAGTAATTGCTGTAATTGGTTATTCCTGGATTAACGCAATGGATAAATAAATACTTGCATGGATAGGATAAACTTGGAACACTTTTGATAGAGAGATGTAGGGATTAATAACTTTATGAAAAACATTTTCATTTAAATTCTGTGTATCCTGTTTTAAAATTGTTTCATGTTTGGAGAGCCACGCAAATCGTTAATCTAATATTGCTTTAATAACTAATCAAATGGATATAATTGCATGTATGGAATTTAACTACAGTTATAGCTATTACCTCATATACTTGTTATTCTACACATTGTACATGGATTCCACGGATACATTAGGAATTATAAAATGTTATACAATCCAATTTATGATACAACATCTGCTAAAATTCATGTATTTGAACTATAAAATGCTTTACATTTAGTTTTATCACACACACACCGTTAAATGTTATATGTTAATGAATAATACATTTATTTAATTTATCGTTATATGAACTTGCATATGAAGTTCATAAGTTATATTTGTTAGATTTAAATTAATAAAGGTTGAATAAAATATTTATTCAAAAGAATAGCGCTTGCGAAGAAAGCTTAAACAGTACTTGATGAATTCATGAGATATACCAATCTTTATGAGATATTTTGTGAGTCTGTCCAGATTTATATTCCCATGCCAATATTATTTACATTATATTATACATGTTTATTTTAAGCAAGATAAGTAGTACATTAGTTGTCCTGATTATTGTAATATTTTACTAAGCAAGAACCCACATTTGCTAAAGTGTCAGTGTATTCTGAATAGTCAGAAGAATTGAGGGGGATGATTTGCACTTTAATGTGAAGTAAATTATAATGTTGTTTTAGTATGTTAAAGGCTTTAATCTGTGCTGGTGGTTAATCCGCAGGATTATTTTAATTGCCATTTTGTATTTTACACACATTCCTGCGCTGGTGGTTAATCCAGCGGAATTGTGTGATTATACGTGTGATTTTATGATAGTGTTTAAATACGCAAAACGTTAGTATTATTTAATTCCTACGTGTAGATGAATACATCCACAGGAATATGTTTGCTTCACAGATATAAGTTGGGCAAAGTATTTTAGTTAATCTGCCAAATCATCTTCTTCATTTGTAAGCATAATTTATCGGTTAGATTGATAAATGGCAACAGGACATTCTATTCAAGTACTTCATGATAAATAAATGTTGGTTAATTATTATCTACCGGAGTGTAAGTTTACATTTTCATTTTAATTAATGATTACATTATAGCTAAATCATACAGACATCATATTATTTATTATATGATTATAAGTTTACAGTAGGAAGTTATTGAATCTGGAAATGACGTTCAATATTTCATAAGTTAATGCTAAAATTAATAATTGTCTCAATATTCATTATATTAGATTGAAATAAGGTATGATTAGGTTTTTAAATACTGTACCTGTGAGATGTATTGAAGAAAGTCTATTGAACCATCATTTAATTATTTTATTTGTTTATTTATGTTTTATTTAAAATATTGAAATTAACTATTTATTGTTCATAAAGTTTGTAAATAAAAGTTGATTTATAATTAAACTTACTGTGCCGTTGCTATGAGTCATTCATAACATCAGAAATCATAAACTTTGGATAGAGCATACATTATAGAGATACATTGAATTACATATTATTGTCTACATGATATAAGAATTTATTAATATTTTGAGAAAACATTAAGAGTGCTTTGGTCTTTGGTAGTATATGATTGGTAAGGTACAATAAAATCCCATTTACCTTTTCCATCATTGTGGCTTTGCGTAGTTGATTCTAGTATAAAATACAAATTAATTATTAAACTTGTGAACAGATTTATTCAATAATGATATGATTAAATATTTACCTAACATTTTTAAATTTTCATTCGTCAATACAATAAGAGTCTCAATGATATATTAAATTATAAAAGAACCCAATTATTCATGTTTATTAATTGCAAAGCTTTACCTGGACTAGCATCTGTCTTAGAAATCATATAGATGATTTAAAATTTCATAATTTTATGTGGTTCCACAAATTACGCTATCTTGTACATGGTCGGCCATAGGGTCGCATACCATAAAAATCGCAAATTGAGGTTTAGGGGTGATAAAATTGCACTTATAATTTGTTTAATATGTTTTATAATAATACTATGATAGGTCTTGGTATACCCTGGCTGCGATCAAATAAATTATAAAAAGTTAGGTTAATTCATTAATTTTGTCTGTAGTAAATTGCCCCAGATGTTGATTGTGGTCTTTTGTGCATAAAATAAATAGTATGATATGCTTTTGGATACAGCTCTTAATAGCTGATAATGTGCAATGAGAGTTGATCAGTGACCAAGGTTACAATTCCTAGTGCACTTACGTGATGTAGTTGAGACCACGCACTTTACGGTTACCATTTATAGTGCCGCAACAAGTACGGCATGATGATGGGTAGTTGGAGGGGTGATGGAAGGTTGGTTACCACCTTTGTGAGCCATCAGGGTGGACGGCTCTGGGGATTTTGGTTACAATATTAACCTGTGTTCAATTAATAACAGATGAATGTATTTTAAAAGTTTAAATATTTCTAATGATATTCACCAATTAAGTTGTACTCCTCATTATCTATCAGTCACTTTCTGGTGTGGAGAAGAGGCTTCACAAACCTTGATCCTCTATGTAAATTATGTCAAACAGACAATGAAACTCTAAATCACTTGTTTTACATCTGTCTCTTTCTTGCTCCACTGCAATCCCTAATTGTGAATGGTGTGTCTTCTGAGATAAGAGATGTGCTATCTTTCAAAGAGCCATCAAAAATGACATTTACTCCATCATTAGACTTGCTATCTTCTTGCTTTTCTCAGTTTGGCTCATGAGATGTAAAATTTATTTTCTCCCATACCAACAACAACATTGGTCAAGTCTATGCTGACATAATTGGCAGGATCAAGGACAGAGACAAGCTGCTGACACCTCACCCATTGTTTAGGGACACCTGGTCTAATTTCACTTTAAACAAGGGACTAAACACCTCATGCTTAGTATAGACTTTTTTGCCTCAAGTATATCTTTTGTAAACAATGACAATACCCTTTGTATATAATAATTCTATGTAAATTTTGAGAATTTCATTTGTAATTCATTTCTTTTAATAATAAAAAAATCCAACATATAATTACTAATAAATAAAATGACCAAAAACTTTCAGACAAATGTTATTAAAATGTATTTATTTAAAATGTACTGTGTATGGTAAAGTAAAAACAAATGTGAAAATACAGCAGGTAATAAACTTGATTTAAACTGATTTATAGTTAATGAAATATTTCAATATATTAGCATTTTATTGAATGGGATTTGAGTGCAGACATTCAAGCATTTTTCATCTATCTACTCCATCTTACATCTGTTACACATGACCACATGCATGTGAAAAAAATAAATGTATTTTTTTGCTGAACCAGCACTCATCAGTTGGTCCTGATCATCATCTCCCACACACATATATAATCAGTGCTCAGTTTACATTAAGATAGCAAATGTTCAAACTTTAATGGATAGACTTCAATATTCCCACCCTACAACTCTTCAGTCAATCATACCATTGAAAATCTAATGATGAAATGTTCAAACCTTTGTTAATACCAATATTATTGTCATACCCATATATTGGTTATATAAGATGGAGTGAATAGCTGAAGAAAACTTGACAGTCTGTGTTCAAATCCCATTTTGTCACATCTTAAAGTTTGATATTTATATAATACTAGAATTGATTTATTATAATCTTTAATTGATAATGGAAAGATTAATGTGAAAACTTTTTTTTTGTTACAAATTTATATTTTCATTTTTATTTCTGTAATATATTTTATGAAATATTAAAGAGTGTAAATTTTTCTTTTAAAAAAGATATCTTATAATTTCAGTATATGCATATATTTTTGATGAGGTTAACAAGGGGAAAGTGTTGAATAAAATATTAAGCCAACCTAAGATATATGCAAATAGATATACTATTCAAGAATGGACTTATGAATGTATCTTCATACCCACTAAACAATAGTGATTTAATATATTTATGGCAATGAAATGTCCTTTCTATAATTTTTTGGTTCATTAAATTATTATTTTCAATTACAGAGCAGTTGTTGTATTCATTCTTTATTCATTCTCAACCTGATTGCCTAGTGCACAGTTTATTTGAACATATATGAGTGTGGATTATTTAATGTAAAAAAGAGAGTTCAAAATGTTTCAAATTTTAGAATACCATGGATAACTATAAAGAGTACTACATATAAGTAAATCAATCATCTGAATCTAGAGATGGAATTAAAAGTGAGAAGCATTCATAATATTAAAACAGAGGTAAAACTCTCCATACAGTATTGTCACTCAGTGCAAGCCACAGTAATCATTGGATGCAGGAAGGTTTTTGCATAAAATCCCTGTCTAGTGCCTACTCATTTAATATCCCCAGAGTAGACTGGTTTCTAGCTTGTGACTTTATTCAATGAGAAGCCTTAGATCTGAGAGCACTGTACTTAGATCTTAGGATCTAATGCAACCCACTTGCAGCCATCTTTTACTTTTTAGTTGACTATAAAGCTATGGAACCCAAATGAAAGCATAATAATGTTCTCAAGCTAAGCTCATTAGCTTATATAGTCATAGACATCCGAACTCAGTTCAGCAACTATACTTTTTGATGTCTTTGGTTGTTCAATATCTACAGTCACCATAATCCTATTGTACAGGATTGGTATTAAACCAACAAACATCAGATGATCACCATACTTTATGCTTACATACACTGTTTAAACAGAGAGAAAACTGTCCATACAGTAATGCCATTCAGTGCAAACCAGAGTAATCAATGGTACATGAAGACATAAAATCCCTATCTAGTGCCTAAAAAGTAAAAGGTGGCTGCTGGAGGGGGGGGGTTGTGTTAGCTCCTGTGACCTAGATGCAATGCTATTAGATTCAAGACTTCTCACTATAAAAGTCACAAGCTAGAAACTGGTCTAGTCTGGAGATATTAGATGAGTAGTCATTACAAGACTTCTTACATTCATTAATTAATCTGGCTTGCATTGAATGGTGCTATTGTATGGAAAGTTTTGTCTCTGTTTAAAAATATTGCATAAGCATAAAGACTGGTGCTCACATAATATTTGTTGGTTTAATATTAAAGCAAAACTGATATGATCTAACCAATAACATATTACGACTAGTCAATAATCAGTAGAGGTAATAAGCAAGAGTGTTTATTATTAGTAATATATAAGCTGCTCATCAGTATTTCTTCATTAAGGTCATATCCTGCATAAATAAATTTATGATGAATGGTTGTGGCAATAATCTAGTCACTGACTGATATTGTACTGGATGAATTTCATTTTGTTATCATGCTTAAAAATGGATTAGTAACCTTTGTAATCAGTTTCCTTCAAATGTAGTAATATATTTACACGAGATTATGTCCAATTTATGATATTATTAGCACCTGTTGATTATCATGATTTAGCTCAAATTGGATTCAGATTCCATACATCACAGTATATAAACACATATATTGTATTCATCCATAAATAATGTTGTTTGATACTATTTAATCAAATTGATAACCTCAAGATGCATTTTGTCTAAACAAATATTTTGTTGAAATGCATTTTGATTTTATAAAACTAAAAAAAAAAAAGTGGAAAATATAAAGAAGAAGCAATATTGTACCTGGGTCAACCATCGTATATATTCTGTATTTACCATTGAAAATTTCAATTTTAATATATATTATATAAATCACATTTAATTAAAATAACTCTCATTTATGTGCAAATAATATATTCAAATATGCATATATATGTAATTGGAGTTGATAAAAATACTAAACTGTTGAAGTGTGCATAACATCTTTCTTTTAATTACTAAAATAAATTATCGACAATATTTATTTTATTAAAAAGTAAAATGCAATCGTTGTATAATTTGAAATATTAATCCAATGAAGCAAGTTTGTTTTAATTGAAATTTTATATTCAAATGCAGGTGTAAATGAACTTAAAAATTTTTTTATATTTTGAAAATATATTTAAAATAATAATCATTTTTTGCAATTATCATCATCATCATTTCCAACCATTTCTAAAGGATAAAGATGCTCCAAATCTAATCCGGTTAATCTAATTTTTAGCTTAATTTTTCCAAACATATTAGCAACTTCTATATTTTATCCATCCATATCACTGTGGTCTCCTTCTAGGTCTTTTAAAATCTTTTGGGATCCTGTTATTTCTATCATCTCTTTTAGCAATAAGCCCGTCACTGTTTCATTTCACTTTCTTAATTCTTCCAATTTTGTCAATGGCACATGTTTGTTCTCTTATCAATGTTTTTTTTTTTTTTTGTGATATTTTCTTTTTACTTCTATATATATATATATATATCCATACTGGGATGAGTGTTCAGAAGTATTTCTATTGCTCTTCTATTAAGTGTCCAGCTATCAGATCCATAAATAAGAACTGGTAAGACATATTCATTAAAACTTTTCTTTTTCAAACACATAATCATATTTCCTTTTAATATTAAGATATTTCTACCAAAAGCACTCCAACAAAGTTTAATTCTAAGATTAATTTTATCCATAATGTTTCTACCTATGCTAATAACCTGACCAAGGTAATACATATTTATTAATTTCTTTTAGTTATGATCATCAATTTTTATTTTCTTCTTCTGAGAACACCACTGAACTTCATTTTAATTTTTTTAGCATTTACTTTTCTGCCTTTCAGCTAATAATTTTTGCAACATTTCCTGAAACTCTGAAACAATATTTTTTAAAACACCTCATTGGTCAAAATGTTTAAACAATATAAACAATCTTCATTTATTTGTACTTTCTTAACTTCCCATTTTAATCCACAAAATTCATTCATAAAACTGCTGAAAAAAATTTTGGACAGAAGGAAACATTTTGATGGTCACCCTTTTAAATGTTACTACAATTGCATTTTGATAAATATTATTCAGGATATTATTATAGCTCAGATTTATATCTTCATTATTCAAAGATTTAATCACAACAGAAATGCTCATAAAATCAAATGCTTTTTCATAATTTACAAATTCAAAGCATAATGCCAATTCATGTTCAGTCATCCTTTCTAAAACGTCTCTCAATTCCACTGTGGTAAAACTACTTCTAAAAATGTATGGACCATTTGATTGATCAGAATTCTAGTTTCACTGTAAATGACTTGGAATTATCCTAATAAAGATTTTATAAAGAAATGATAGAAGACTGATAAGTGTGTAATTTTTAATATCCTTATTATCACTTTTCTCATTCTTCCACTCATCTGGTGTGTTTTTGTCAATTAGATATTTGGTATTAAAACAGGCAAAACTCTCCTGAGTGGCATTACTGTATAGAAAGTTTTGCCTGTTTTAATAACAGTTATGAGCAACCATAAGAAATGGTGATCATATGATGTTTATTGGTTTAATACCAATTCTGCCTAATAGGATAGTGGTGGCTACAGTTATTAAAGAACCAAAGACACCAAAATGTATAGGTACTGAATTGAGTTCAGACCTATATGACTACATAAGGTAATGATCTTGGATTGAAAATATTATTGTGTTTTCAATTTTATTCTCATAGTTTTGTAGTTAAGTAGAGATAAAAGGTGGCTGTTGGAGGGTTGCATTAGATCCTAAGATCTAGACGCAGGGCTCCCATCACCAAGACTCCTTACTGATGAAAACCACAAGCTAGAAACTAGTCTGGGAACATTGAATGAGTAGGCACTAGATAGGGATTTTATGGATAAGCCTTCTGTCAACCATTGATTACTCTGGCTTGCACTGAGTGGCATTACTTATAGAGAGTTTTGCCTGTTTTAATAACAGTTATGAGCAAACATAAGATATAGTGAACATGTGATGTTTAGTGGTTTAGAAATTTGGTATATAGCTTTGCCAACATTTTTTTTTATATTTGTCATCTATTTCTTTTAACATTTCAATAATAATTCCAGCATTTTCTGGAGCTTTTTTTGTACTCGTAGATTTAATCACACATTATACTGCCAATTAAAAACAATTGGCAATTCTGAATATATTTAAAAATTGTAGACATTAGTTTGTTTTTTATTCTTTATTATTATATAATCATTTACAGAACTTTTTCATACATTTCAATATATCATGTTTTTATTTAAAAATAATTGCATCTTTTCTTATTATTGCAAAAACAACTTTCCTTTCAAGGTAAAAATATTGTTTTATAGTTTGAAACATATTTTTTTCTATAGCATTTCATGACAATTCACAATTATTATTTTTATACTCTTACTATAACTCATTTTTGTAACATTTTAACTCTAAATATTGAATTCTTTTTAAAAGATCATATTTAAAAAAGCTATAATCTTTCTTTTCTGCATATCCTGTTATCTCAATAGAAAATTTACTGGTGAATTGCATCTTTTTTAATCAACTATCTGTTTTGCAGTCTGTAATAGAGTATGAGCTATTTTCTTATTTTGTTGAGTCTGAATTTATCTTCAAAATCTGTTAATATGTTAAAATTATTTGTCAATTCACATTTAAATTCAGTTGTTAGCAAAAATTAGAAATATCAATTGTTAAAACTGACATTCTTAATTGTTATCATAATCTAGATTTTTGTTTACATTTATCTTATAAACATCAGAGCTACCAAGAATAGGTGGATTCATTTTATTCTTGATAATTTGCTATAACATTTAGAGTGCATTTCAGTTATAGCCTGAGAAAGGATGATATACTTTTGTTTATATATGATTAATTTAATGTTTATATATTAAATCATGTTTAATTATTACAATCAAGGTGTTAAAAGTAAAATGCTACCTCCAGCCTTGTATAATTAATTATGAGTTTAATAACTTTTAAGTGCCATATTCATCAGATTGATAAATTAATTTTATTCTGAATTACCAGCAATGTTAATAAAAGTATGCTTATATACACCAGAGCTACCAAGAATGGGTTAATTCATTCTATTCTTGATCTTTCATTTAACATTTAGAGTGCTTTTAAGTCATAGCCTAAAGAAGGGTGATTTACTTCCTTTGTTAAAAGTGAGACACTGTCTCCAGCCTTGTATTGTCAATTATGAGTTTAATAACTCTTAAGTGCCATATTCCATCTGGTTGATAAATTAATTTCACTCTGTATTACCAACAATGTCAGAGCTACCAAGAATAGGTGGATTCATTATATTCTTGATTCTTTATTCAACATTTAGAATGCTTTTAAGTCATAGTTGGAGGGTGATTTACTCCCTTTGTTTAGATATAATGTTGAACTATGTTTAATTTAACTTATATATATATATATATATATATATATATTATACATAGTTCAATTCTATATACAATTCTTTATATATATATATATATATATATATAATAAAGAATTGTATATGTATAATAAAAAATGTTTAAATTTTTTATCAGTTAGTATTAACATTTATTCTTTACATAGGTATTCATATGTAATTGTTTACTTTATAGTACTTTTTTGTCAATTATTTTGTTTATGTCTTAATATTTATACTACATTACTTTGAATTTAGAATTTGTATCAAAGGCACGATGGACTGTTTCCACCAGATTAGTATATAACACAATGTTTTGAGTGATTTTATTCCCGTCTCTTATTGACGTGTTGCTGGTTTGACCAGTAAACCCTATTAGCATGGGAATAAAACATGGTCTTTTAGATTTGTGAATAATGAACTTTAAGACAGAATTGCACAGTTGGTTAGATCATTGTCTTAAAATTTAATATTCATAAGTTTATAGGTCTGAAATTGATTTTCATGCTAGTACATTCACTGTTCAAACCAGCAGCATCTGAAGAAGACAGAACAATAATATTACTTACAAACATTGTGTTATATACTAAAATATGTGCTATTACTGACAGTTACATGTATTTGGAATGTTTAAATAAAGTTTAATATTTTTAGAAATATATTCAGTATTCAATATTAGATGATAGAAACAGTCCAACATATAACTGAAATTAAAGTGCCATCAACATTAATCTTCAGACAAACATTGTGTATAGAGAAACATATCAAAAATGCACTTGTACTTTATATTTTAAAGAACATATAACATGTAATACTATCCACAAGTGTAGGTATTTTTGAATCAAATACCAGAAATATAGCAGATTCACTAAATCCTTTAATTACAATACTTATATATTAATGTAAAAGAAATACTAAATCAGAGTTTACATTTAGTATAATTTATCACACCACGTATATTTTCAATACTTTCACATTATATTCATGATTATGTGAAGTTCCTATAAATTAACAATAACATTATGTTTCCATAATTAATTTCAGTTCATGAATTACATTTTGTTTTAAATTAAAATGAAGAATAAATAAAACAATTGTAATTAAATGGCATACTTCTTTATAAAAATATGGTTTAGGGATTATATTTAAAAAAACATTAATTAACAAATGTTTATGAGAGTTACATAAGCACACATTTGGAAATGAATGTGGCTCTTCTAATTCTATAACAAAAAGCAGAAATATTACCAAAATCACAATTTTCTTTATTTTGCTGTAATATCCTATAAATACAATTTATCCAAAACACATCAAACACTTTTTAGCAAAACTCTTTATTTTTACATATATACATATACCTATGTTTTGACTGTCCTGCAGTTTTCTTCAGAGACAGTTTTAAGAGATTGAAGTGAAATAGCTCTGAAAAAGACTGCAGGACAGGCAAAACGTAGGTGTATGTATATATGTACAAATAAAGAGTTTTGCTAAAAAGTGATTTGGATAAATTGTAAAAAGCAGAAAAAGAAAAAATGAGATAAAATGTATTAAAATTGATAATTGTGATGAGGGTATAAACCAGTCCATAAAGCATAAACCTCATACTGTAAACTGAATGTTTAGAAAATTCATTGGTTTGAAGTTTCATAATGTTTTTTTTATTCAATTACCTGGCAGATTCGATTGCTTTGTGAGCATCTTCAGAGTTCTTATTCTTGTATTTTAAATTTTTATTTAATATAATTAATGCAAGAAGAATGATAAAGTATGATCAAATATATTATATTGTCTTTTGTCGGACTCTTTAATTAATAGTTTGTAATCCTTCTATAGTTTTTTTTTAATAAACTTTACTTGCTATAAGATTTCAACACTTTGTTTAATTGTAACTCTTCAATGTATTCTGTTTTCAGTCATATTTTTTTAGAGTGTGTTTGAGATAACTTATAAGGTGAATAGGGTTTGCCTCTTTCATGAAAATCTTTCTCATGCTCAACCATAAAAACATTTTAGAAATTTATTTCTATTTATTTATTTTCAATGAATAATGAGCTCTTCCAATAGCAAAATAAATACCATCATATCTAGAAAATCTAAGAAAATATTGGCTGGTTTTCCATCCAGTTATCACATTTTCAGAATATTATAAAACATTTTTAAGTAACATTTTACAAAATCTTCAAGAGTATATAGCATTTATACCTTTTGAGATTGAGATCTGGGCCAATTTATGAGTGCTGGTTCAGCATGAAATGTGAATCTTGGGGGTTATTAATCCTTTTCACACATCTTTGATATACCGTTCAGTAATCTGTGATAGAATTGTAATTAATATATATAATTAATATTAGAGTTTCTCTAGAAATGTGTATATGAATTTGAAATGTCACATGTGCTATATGAATTGCTTGATAAAATGTATGTTTCTAATGTATCTATGATCTGAGAAGTTGGTCTGAATTCTGGGCTGATGGATGGTTGTGATTGAGTTGCAAACATAATATAATTCACTGGAAGCTTCAGTTTCTTCCTGTTTAGTTAAATTATTAACTTTGAAAAATTAAATGTCTGGATTTAGTTAAAAAGTATTTTTAATAAAAAGTTATTATCGTCAAACACAAACATTTGTAAATGAGTATATCTCTTTCAATTCCAAGATAAAAAAAAATATATATATAAAAACTTTCAAATAATTTGTGCAATGACTTATTTACCAGACATGATAACTCAGTAAGAGTGTGTAAGATGGTTAATTCATAGAGCATTTTTTAAAGATACCTTTTACTTTTATGATAATTAGGCAATTCTTAAATATGGCTGCCTAAATGTACAACATACGAATAAAAAAGTTCGGAATATTTTTGTAGTGTAATTTTTACTACACCCACTCATACAAAGTAAGGACTGGTTTCAATTCCATTTTAAGAACTTGTGGTGGAGCGTAATCATAAGCATATGAACAAAGGTATTTGAAAATATGTATGATCACCAAGGTACACCTTTCATTCTGAAACATCACGCATCAGTAGATCCAGCCCACAATCTCTTACACATGTCTTTATCATTCCTCAATATACAACAATAACCAATTACTATAGTTTAATTGATAAGCATAAAAATTACTGCCCATACAAATTTGACACAAATCATTTGATGGAAATATATTAATAATTTTTATTAGATATTCATTAGACTAGAGATTATCCACTTAATGAATGATTAATAAGTTAATGATCAATGAATGACTAATAAAAATTATTAATCTACTCCCATCAATTCATTTATGTCAATGTTGTGAGGATGGTAAATTTAACACATCAATTAAACCAGAGTAATTGGCCATATATATATATATATATTGTTCAGCATATATATATATATATATATATATATATGCTGAACAATGATAAAGATATGGACAACTGATAAGAGCAGGTTCAGCATGAAATGTGTATCGTAGAGGTCATACATATTTTTTATGTATTTCATTCTATGTTATGATTACATTCCTCTGAAAGGTATTAGAAGTATATAAAAAGCAGTCCCTATCTTGTATGAGTGATATAAAGAAAATTGCATGAAAAAAATATTATTCATTAAGTAGATAATTTCTAGTCTAATGAATAGTTAATGCAAATTATTAAGAAATTTCTGTCTGAAATCTATTTTCAACTGGGTACATCAGTAAAGGTACTGTCTTCAGCAAATATGACAACTCTCCCAGATTAACTGCCAACACCATTGCTTTCTTTATTCTTGACAACTTAAAAACGAATATAGTGTCAGAATTATTGTGCATATGACTAAAGAATTAAAATGTTGCACGTACTGAATAACAACATCAACAAAAGTAAATAAACATCACATGATCACCATTTCTTATGCATCAACCAATCCTGTATAATAAGATAGTGGTGGCCATGGTTATTAAAAAACCACCAAAATGTATAGGTACAGAACTGAATTCAGACCTATATGACTATATATGCTACTGAGTTTGGATGGAAAATATTATAGTGTTTTCAATTTAAGACTTATAGTTTTGTAGTTAAGTAGAGATAAAAGTTGGCTGCTGGAGGATTGCATTAGATCCTAAAAATCTAGGTGCAGTGCTCTCAGATACAAGGCTCCTCACTGATGAAGGCCACCAGAAACTACTCTGGGGATATTGGATGAGTAGCACTAGATGGGGATTTTATGCACAAGCCTTCTGGCATCCATTGATTATTCTGGCTTGCACTGAGTGGCAATACATATAGAGTTTTGTCTGTTTTAACAACAAAAGTAGTAATGATGGCTACATTAAACTGAAATTTATAATTTGAATGACTTGAAAAAAATAAACAGAGTTCATAAAATCTGCCATTTAAAAACTTCTTTATTATTATTTAACAGAATGACAATTTACCACATCTGATATTTTCATATCTGTAAAGATTTAAAAGGGTGTCATTTTATCGACTATTTAAGCCTAGTAAATGCGATCTTTTTGAAAACTTAAATATATAGAACGTAGGACAACATTATCAGCTTGTAGAGAGGTCACATAATGTTTGAGTAGCAATAATGACAAGTTTGAAGTATTTTAACCCATGGATATTTTATTTAATATTAAAATTAAAAACATATAATGAAAAAATAAATTTGCATACGCATTTGCATACATTTTTATTTAGTAACATTATAGCAATGGTTTATAACTATTTTGGTCATGAATATGAAGGAAAACCGCGAAAGTATTAGGCCTAGATTAATTTGATTTAATTGTTTTTGGTTACTACTGACAGCTTCTTCTTCAGCGGGTTAAATCGCTTATATATGATATTTCGTTTTATAAAAAAGTTCAATGTTTTATTTTATTTTTTAAAAAAAAAAATCTCCTAGATTTTGGGTTGATGACATACTGTCAATTAAAAAATTCATTTTTTATTTAAGTTTACTTTTATTTTGACTTTGACTAGCTGTTTAGCATATGTTTTTGAAACGAACTATTTTTTTTTTTTAATAGTTTCAGACTTTTGACAACTCTTATCAGTAAAGTTTTTCTAAGAATCTGTTAATTCTTTTCTTAATTAACAAAGTTTTAATAGCAAAAGCAAGAATGTTTAAACACGTGATTTTCAAAGACCTCAATTTGTTCTCTTTTTCTCTTCTCTTTAATTTGCACTGTAGTTACATAATTGAGAACGATAATTCACTCAAGCTGAACACACAGTTATATTATATATTTGTATAAGAGGTTGTAGTTTCATATAGTAATGGTCGAAGAGATAAGAATTAGGGCAAGCAAGTCAATTTTAAAAGTAAATCAAATAAAGAACAACAAATGTCTGAAATAAAAGTTTCACTTTTAGAAAGTTTAATGATGTTTCTTATAAACCTTACACAAATTATTTAATTCATTAAAACTAGCAGAATTTTATATTAATAACTGAAACACAGGCTTGTTATATACCTGTGCCTATATATGTAATATATAGGATATATGAGTACAGACTTTAACACGACCCACCACTCTACACACTATCTCATAACACTGATACACTTAAACACATATATGTTGAAAAGATAAATAATCACCAATATACGTATTTTATGCTAAACCAGAATTTTATATTGTTTGTTTTTTTTTTCAATAAAATTTTTATTATTCAAATATATTAGATACATGGAATCTATCTGTGAGCAGAATATCTCTACGTTAACAATTCAACAAAAGAAAACAAAGGATATATTTATTAACAGATTAAATTGAAACATGGAGTTCTATGGGCAAATTAAGTCCAGGATTAACCATATAAAAAACAATGTCTTTATAGCATTAATCTAGTAATGTATTCCATCAGGAAAAATGTCTTTAATTAGGTTATTCTAGGCTTTTCAATGTCAATCAGTTCCCATATCATTAAAAAAAAAAAGCATGGCCAACAAAATTTCCGATTCGTTTTCCTGTTTTTATTATTGTTCTTTATGGTTATATAAATAGAGACACGAATGATTTTGTCAAAAAAGAATTAATTTATACAAAATATTTCATCATTCTAAATGACAAAGGCTTGTGCATAAAATCCCCATCTAGTGGCTACTCATCCACTATCCCCTAACTAGTTTCTGGTTTGTGGCCTTTGTCAGTGAGGAGCCTTGGATCTGAGAGCAGGTGCAGTGCTCTCGGATTCAAAGTGCCTCACTGAGGAAGACCACAAGGCAGAAACTAGTCTGGGGATATTGGACAAGTAGACACTAGATGGGAATTTTATGCACAAGCCTTCTGGCATCCATTAATTACTCTGGCTTGCACTGAGTGGCAATAAATATAGAGAGTTTTGCCTGTTTTATATATATATATATATATATATTGTTATAAGAAGGTTGCCTTGACAACAGTTTGAAATTGTTGATTGTTATTGATATTGGAATTGTCTAAGTGTTGATTGTCTTTTAATGATTATATATATATATATATATATATATATATATATATATATATATATATATATATATATATATATATTATAGAATGTTTTATTGTAAACCCATTATTGTCAAAATTTATTTTTTTTGTGAATTTCAATTCAATAGATAAAATTGCTAATGAAGAAACACATTTTTAACCTGTGAGAGTCCATTTTAAATATGACCAGAAAGTACATGTTGATATATTTAAAAATACAAATTGTACATTAATTGAAAAATCTACAGATACAACCAGTGCTTCTACAATTTGTTACTTTACATGTAATAGTCATTGTAGGTTGAATTACAGAGTTTTGGCAAAAAAAATAGTTACATTTACCAAATGATAAAACATTTTATTTATTGATTTTCCAGAAGATGTAGTTCATGCAGTATGAGCAAGGCCTTGTGCAGTCACTCCATTTACCCCATGCACCCATTGCCTCTGCTTAGATGAATTTAATAATATTATAATATAGTTTTAAAGATTCACATGTTACTTTTAAAATATCAAAGTAAGATATAAATGACCACAGTTAGTGAATGATTGCAACATTTTGTAGTTCTCATCCACCAATTACTTTTGCTCTTAAATATATTGATTATAAAGTTAACATTGAAGTTATTATTCTACCAAGTAAAAAAAAAAAGACCTGTCCATTTTAATCAAATGTCAGACAATAAATCATGATTTTTTCTTTTAATGAAGCTATGAATCATTTGCTTAAATCCACAACATATTCCTTAAGAGAATTATATGCTTAAATAATCTTTATAATACTGAAAGCTCATATGATCAATTTTAGTGTTTGTTGTTGATATTTGCATAAGCAGAAAATGCTAATAAAAAACAAACATCAAGTTTCTCATAAATATCATTTAAATAAGATTTATTTTAAAAAAATTTAACATTAATCAATAGCTGTTTACTATTTTTGCTGCATTAAGAATATTATAGGATATATCATACTGGTTTATAATCTGTACAGTAATCTCTAACTTGTAATAATATGATCTGCCTTTGTGTT
This sequence comes from Epiperipatus broadwayi, assembly GCA_028023455.1. Classification (NCBI taxonomy): domain Eukaryota; kingdom Metazoa; phylum Onychophora; class Udeonychophora; order Euonychophora; family Peripatidae; genus Epiperipatus; species Epiperipatus broadwayi. Next base: position 1,410,419 of record JAQFVV010012479.1, on the reverse strand, counting down.
TAATCCTCAATTAAATAAATATATAATGGCTTGCATGATTTATATAATATCTTGCATGATTTACATAATGCCTTGCATGATTGAGTGTCAGACTATTGAGCATAAGATTGTCAGATTGGAATTTCTTACAAATTCCTCAGCAATAAAGCTGTTCAATTGTTTTGTTTTTAAACAGTTTATTGCTTAAAGCTTAGATGAAGTTTAAATTTCAGAAGTGCTAAATTTGGAATAGAAAGCTATGACTCTGAGTTGCAAAGATAACCATTCAATCTCTGTACTAAATCATGAAAAGCACTTCTAAATATAATATAGCCTGTTAGATCTATTGTTTTGTGTGCCATTGTATTTTGTTTTTTTTCTAGTGATTTTTCTGCCAAAACAAAATATCTGTAATAGGCAATCCATGAACTTCCCAAAAAGTCAATAATAGATCATTTTAATTTGAAGCACCAAAACCATTAGTTCCAACAACTTTCAATCAAATTTTGTAGTCATTATCAATGTTCTATATCATTAATTATCTTATCTTTTCTCATACTGCATTACGAATATTCTTAATATAAATATAAAAAGACAACATAATTAATAATAATATATAGCCTTCATAAGAACATAAAGTATGACTGAAATGTATTTGTGAAATTTTGTAAAATTTATATGATTCATATAAAATAAAAACAAAAATGGAATATTTGACATTTCTCTTAAGTTATTTTGAAATCTTAGTATTTTAAAAAAGTAGAAATAAAATTACATAACAGAATATTCATGTATTTAAGTAATATATGACTGATAACTTGAAAAATATTTTTAAATACTTTACAATTATTTAAATATAACTATTTCACTTTTACTAATCATAAAATAAAATAAAAACATATTTTCTGATACAAATTTGAATGAACAATATCAAAATAATGTAGAAGTCAGTAAAGGCATCTTGTATGCTGATAACTACATAAGAAATGCATTTGAAATGAAGTAATTAATATAACAATTATCTTCTATGAATACAGGTAAAATAATTAAACAATTATTAAGCAAAATGAATATATAAACTCTACATTACCATTGAAATGTACTCTTAAAAAAGTATTAATGCAAACATTATTAAAATATATTTTTTGATAAATAGATGTGCTTATGCAATCATACTATAATTCAATGAAACAAAAACATGTTTAGTTAATAATAAAAATATTTACTTACAATATATAATAATCCATACAATAAAAATATTTATTTGCAATAATTATTATTTCTTTTAACCTACTACATATTTCTAATTATAACATCTAAATAATTAACTCACTGTGAAGCGAAAGATTTCATGAATGTTGATTTCTAAATGAGCTAGTGGACTTAATTAGTGAAGAACTTACTAGCTTCACACTCTCAAATCAAAATGCTTTACATTTACCTATATAATTAGAAAATAGGTTGAAGATAAGATGACAGCTTTTATCTTTATAGAAGCCGTAATCTTGTGTTAAGCTTTGTAGAGGATCATCTCATTGTAAAATTAAGCACTCAAAGTGCATAGTATTATGGTTAAATCCTTATATGTATTTATACTATATTTATAAATATTAATAATTTTATACATTGGTGTATGTTTCTTAAAAACCATTACTACAATGTCATCATATAAGTTATATTCACTACCTAGTAGTTCTCTTGTTTATTGAATATTGTTTTATTTACAAACAGTATCCATAAAGTAAAACACTATATCTTTACACCTTTGCCCAGGCTATTAAAAGATATTATACACTTCTCTTAATTGAAAACAATACTGAAAATCAGAGATTCCTAATAAACGTTAATATGATAGCAACAAATATTATGCGATATAAGATGCTTTTAACATTAACAATACGTATGTTCGAGGCGAGGAAACAATTATGCTTGACACTGATAATATTCTTTAATCTAAAAAATTATAGTAGAACTGATAAGTAATTAAAAAGTTCAACATTCCTCTGGATATACTCCAAAATATACTCTAATACTAAAATTCTAGACATGATGGATAAGGGAAATATGAACTAGCAAAATACAAATGAGCACCTCCTACTACATGCATATGGTGTGAATGAGTGAACAAGCCACACTCTCATTTATGGAGGAGATAAATACATACAAAAGTGCTATAATATCCAATTAAAATTGTCTTAAAAATAATATTACTGCTAATAAAAGGCACTGAGATAATAATAATCAATATATGAACAATTTTCTATTTCATACCCACATACAAAAAGCACAATTTATTTACTCAGTTTAAGATTATCTGTATATTGACAAAACCTATTATTTCATGATGATAACAACATTATGTATAAAAAATTTAATAGTTTTACACATCTATTGATATTTATAATACTTTCATTCATGAAATACTTTTCATAATATACAAAAAGTTGTTATACCTCTGGTTACAATCATTTATATAATTTTAAATAATCATTCAGAAAACACTGGAATAATACAATTAACCCATAAATAAATCATTCTACTGTATATCTTACCAATTCTACCTCTAAAACATTGTTTGTACAAACATATTTATAATATAATTATGAATAATAATTTTAGTATAATACATAAACTATGGCTATAATTATTTTAAACATATATATATGCATGATAACTATAATATCCCTTTTTATAAGGAAAACTGTTTCAGTTCTTTTATTGTCTTATTTATATGCTTATTATTACATACACAATCCTTAATTAAGATACAGAAGACACATATATACATAAAAATATTTTGAAATAAAAAGTTCACAGTAATTTCACAAGTATAAAATAATAGTAGCTGACAGCAAATAATTGTATTAGCAAGCAGTTTCTTTTAAAACACATTTTTAATGACAATGAAAGGAACAACAAATGGAATGATATTTTTTTTAATTGCTCTTTATGAAGTTGTATTGTTATTAGTTGACTGCTGCAAACTTAAATTATATTTATTTCTTTTCTAAATATAATAATATGCTTGAAGAAATCAGCAATTTAAAAAAAAATTTAAATAAAGAAATGAATAAATAAATATGAAATGAATCGCAATATTATTTGTTTTAATATAAGACAATCTGGATATAGTCTTTTGATTATGATAATTAAAAAATTGATTTTCATAAATTTGTATTTTATGATAATTTTGTAAAATAATTTTAAATAATTGTCACTGCTTTTTTTATAGGTTTAATATTTTTATGGAAATTCATCATTTTATATCTATGCTTGTCATAAGTAGATGACTATTTTAGTAGCAATAATTAGTATTAACAATGAATTAAAATTTAGTTAAAATGTGCTGGAGATAGTCTTAAACAAAGTTCAAAATTTAAATAATGTTATATAACAATCAAAGAACATATTTTTCCTTACATGACTTTTCATTCAGCTTCTTTGAAAAATATTAGATTTTTTAATATTTTTAAAAATATTGTTTGATAAATCAGTTAAAAATATGCTTTCAGAAGAACTACTGCATGGATAACTTGCTAGTTCTCTATTCAATCATGAAGATAATAAAAATGCAACATCAACTTTTAAAGTGACTTTTTTAGAAAAAAATAATTATCTAAAAACCTAACAATTTACTTCAAAACTAAAATGAATTTAAAATTTGAAGAGTTGATTTAAAGTAGAGATTCTAAGTGAAGTGGCTTTAAACTATTGAAATATTTATTTTTACATTTGTGTGTGTTGCACTTTTCTCTACATATGCACCAAGAACTTTACTGCATTTCTTTTTATCAAACCAATCATTTACAGATCTATATTATATTTAAATCAAGTGTATTATTGACATTTTAATTGATCTGACCTTGACCTTGAACTTTGAATTCAGACAATTTTATCATGAGACCCTCTAGACAAAAAATAAAATTGTTAATTAATGATTTTTACCAACTTTAAATAATTACCAAATAAATTATTTAATAAATTTATTAACTGATATTCAAATTATATATTCTTTTTATTAGATATACTATATTCAATTTATTTAACTCTTTTTACTTTATCATAACTAAAACCTTTTAACATTATAATAAATGTATCTAATTTTAAAATACACTTATTACTTTTAATAAGTCTTTTTAACTTTCAATATTTTACATGCTTTCTCCAAACACACACACATACATACACATTAAATATAGCTATTTTCAATACAATGAAAATTAATTTGTTATTGACTGACATTTAAAACAAATTAGAAATAAACACTAATCTCAGTCAGTTGTAATAACTATTTTTAAACACTAATTTTAGATACTCTCATCTAAATTGATGTTTGATAAATTATAACTATTACTCTAAAATTATTTATTTTAATAATCAACAACTAAAAATTCTAACAAAGTTAACTAACCATTTTAGACAGTATAGAACAATTTTATATATTATTGCTATTTGAAACATATTAAGCTCTAGATTGACTTTTTTTTAGTTTAAAAATATTAATTTTATTCTTTCAAGCAGATATTAAACAATCTAAAATAACTTTTTAAACAACTGCTAACTAAATTACTTTAACTCAGGGGTTCCCAACCCTATGCCTGCAAGCATCAATGTGCCCACAGACTATTTTATGTGTGTCCGCCGCTATCCAAACATGAAAAAAAATTATTTATCTGATACAAATAAATTTAATTTTTAAAATTTCTTATAAATTATCGTATTATATTGTAATCGAATTGTAGTATATACTAATGTATGTGTTACAAATAGTTGAATGTTCTTGAAAAAATTAAATAAAGTTTAAACTTTTTTGAACATTTATGAAACTAGTACAACATATATATATATATATATATGCATGTGTGTTGAAATATATATATAGTACAACATATATATATATATATATATGCATGTGTGTGGCTGCTAAAGGAGTTTGCTGTTAAATGAAAATAAACACCGATTCCTCTTGGAGGCTTTAAAAGAACTGAGCAGGCAAATTCTAATGTTGATTTTATACATTGTTGAAATTGCATCTATTATAGTATACAAACATTAATTGGATACTCACCAATATGCATTATCCAGCATGGTGAGTTGATTAGCTTATTACCATTAAGTTTAAGATGAAGAAACATCATGGTCTCTTTTCTCAGTTGTCTGATAAGGCAGAATGATATTTATAATCATTACAGACAATGATACATTATGGCCCTTATTCTCAGAAGGCTGCAAACTCCTCAGGCAAGACAGTGATTGCTAAAAAAAGGCAGAGGATGCTAAAAACCCACTATTTGTAAATACAGGCTTCTATTTAATGATGTCTTTTTACTGCAGATGACTTTCAAGTGAAGGAAAATTGTGTATTGGAAGAACTGTCTCATATTAACTAAGAGCATTATTGGACTTTGTGAAGTTAGAAAAAAGATGAAGAGACAATTGATTTAAAAAGTAAACATGTAAACCATAAACATTAGAAGTACAAGGGGGAATACAATTTATAATAAATAAAAAGTGGAAGAACATTGTGGAGATTGATCATGTATTGGACAGAGTGGGAAGATTAGTTATTCAACTTAATAAAAGATACCAAATGTGATAATTCAGGTTTGTGCTCCAACAAATTCTCATAGTGAAGAAGTAGTAGAAAGTTTTTGTATGGATGTACACAATGTTTTTGATTAGACTATACAACATTTTAAAATTGTTATGGGAGGCTTTAATGATAGAATTGGTAAACAAAAACAGATGAAAGTGTTGTGGATATATTTGGTTATGGTAATAAAAATTAAAGAGGAAATAGACTTGTGAAGTTTGCAGAAAAAGAAAAACTTTATACAAGTTCTTTATTTGAGAAAAATCTTAAAAAGAAATGGGCATGAAAGCATCCACATGAAGGCACAGCAGAATTGGATTATATTTTGACTAACAGAAAACACATATTTCAAGATTGTAGTGTTCTTAATAAATTCAATGCAGGAAGTAATCATTGATTATTGAGATGTAAAATACATGTTAATGCAAAACTCGAGAGACAAAAATTTATTAAGAAAAATAATATTCACAGGTGATATTTCTAATCTTCATAAATACTATAATGAATTTTAATTAGAACTTGCAAATATCGTTTTCAAATATTAGATTTTGAACATGATTCAGATTTGAATGAAATTAATAAGAAAATAACACACATTTTAAAAACTGCAACAAAGATAGTTGGTAGAAAAAAGCAGCAAAATACTAGAGAATGAAGAAAAGAAGGAATATGAAAATATATTTTTTTAAAAATGTTGCATTAAAAATTGAATAATTTGAATTTTGTAAAATGCTGTGAAAAAAAGTTCATAATGATATAAGAAAGTATAATTGGGAACTAACAAAGAAAGGTATAGAAGAGAATAAAAGTATTAAGAATATAAAACAACATTTTTGATATTGATAGGAAACTTATATCTGTAATAAGAAAAACAGATAAAACTATTACTAAAAAGAGAAATGACAGCTCAAAATGGGTAGAAGAGTTTTATGAAAAATTATATAGTATTAAAGAACAAGTACCTCCAACAACTACTATATCTTCTTAATTGCCCAAGATTTTAAATGAAGAAGTGAGACATGCAATTAAATTTATGAAAACGAAAAAAACCAGGTAATGATGGAATTATAATTGATATCTTAAAAAAATCAGGTGAAGAAATAGAAAAAAATTGGCCAAGTTATATACCAAATCTTTAAATGATAAAAATTTACCAGATGATTAGAAAAATGTAGTATTAATATTAATATTTACAAAAGATGATAAAGAAGATTTTAGAAATGACAGACCCATCAGTCTTTTCTCAGTTTTATACAAAAAAATTTACCAAGATAATTACAAGTTATTTACAGAGAACTTTGAATTTCAACCAACTAAAAAAAAGAAGCTGGATTTAAAAGTGGTTTTAGTACAGTAGATCATATTCAAGTATTGAGAAAAGTTACAGAAAGGACCAATTAATATGATTTGCTATTATGCTTTGGATTTGTACATCATGAAAAGGCATTTGATTGTATAAGCATTTTTTCAGTAACCAAAGCATTAAAATATCAATGTATAAAACCAAAAAAATATCATATTCTGAAGAATATTTATAAAAATGCAACAACAACAATTACATTATTAAAACAGGCAAAACTCTCCATACAGTAATCCCACTCAGTGCAAGCCAGAGTAATCAATGGATGCCAGAAGGCTTGTGCATAAAATCCCTATCTAGTGTTTTTTCATCCAATATCCCCAGAGTATTCTCTAGCTTGTGGCATTAACCAGTAAGGAGTTCTGAATCTGAGAGAATCTTAGGATCTAATGCCACCCTGGTTAATAAAAAACCAATGACCCAAAATGTATGGGCACTAAATTGTGTTCAGACCTGTATGACTATATAAGCCACTGAGCTTGGATTGAAAATATTATTGTGTTTTCAATTTTAGACTCATATTTTTGTAGTTAAATAGAGATAAAATATGGATGCTAAAGGGTTGCATTAGATCCTAAGATATAGGTGCAGTGCTCTCAGATCTAAGGCTCCTCACTTATCAAAGCCACAAGCTAGAAACTAATCTGGGTATATTGGATGAGTAGGCACTAGATAGGGATTTTATGTACAAGCCTTCTGGCATTCATTGATTACTCTGGTTTGCACTGAGTGGCACTACTCTATGGAGAGTTTTGCCTGTTTTATTAACAGTTATGAGCAAGTATAAGAAATGGTAATCATGTCATGTTTAGTAGTTTACCAATTAGATTACATAATGATACTAGGAAGGTTAACATTGAGATGGTTGTAGGACAGGAATACTTCATACCTCCAAAACTTTTTTACAGCAGTGCTGCAAGAAATATTTTGTGTATTAAAATGGGAAGCTAAAGGAATAACAAAAAGTAAATGGAGATTATTTAAGTCATCTAGATTTTGAAGATGATATATTGTTTTTTCACCCAATGCTTCAGATCTTCAGAAAATGTTTCAGGAGTTATCAGATGAAAGTAGTACTAAAAGTAAACATTGAAAAGACTAAAAGTAATTTCTATAGATTTTCTCAAAAGATAAAAATAAAGATTGATAATGATGAGTTTGGTCAGATTATGACTACATATGGAAATCTAATGGATAGAATTAAACTTTGGCAGGGACCTTTTGGTAGAAATAACAATAATAAAAGAAGCTATGCCTATGTATTTGAAATGGAAGTTTTAAATAAATGTGTTTTCCAGTTCTTACTTATGGATCTGAGACTTGCACATGTAATATAAGAGCAATACAAATATTTCAGACCACTCAAACACTATAGAGAGATGCATATTAGAAATAACAAGAATATATAAAACAATACACTACATAGATAAGAGAATAGACAGGTGTTACTGACATCATTGAATGTATTAAAAGACTGAACTGGAATTGGGCTGGAAATATTTCTAGAAAAGATGATAATAGATTAACAATTGAAATATTAAACTGTATTCCAAACGATTGTAAAAGACCCAGACAGGGACCACATATGACATGGGTGGATAAAATAAGAAAGTGTGTAGGGGTGAAGTAGAGAAGAGAGAATAAACATCAGAAAAGATAGATTGAACTTGGGGAGATCTTCATCCTGATGTGGATTGATAATGGTTGATGATGTTGATAATATCTGTAAGAGGATGTAGAGGATTTGAACTTAGGATTATTATTCTAAGCAACTCATACACATTATCACATATGCACAAAAAAGATAAATGATCCCCCACATGTATTTATTGCACAACTGACCCTCATCAGTTGGACCAGATCGTAATCTCCCACACATATATGTGTGCTTGGCTTCTATTAAGATAGAACAGGCTTCAATCTTCTCACACTTCCAAATATTCAGCTATCCATTTCATGGAAAAAATGACAATAAAATGCTCAAAGCTCTTATTGAAATTAATATTGTAATAAAACCCATGTAGACATCACATCAGTTTACCAGAAACATAATGATCTGGTAATATGAGTGCTTTGATTGACCTAATGACTATATGGGTATGACTACAAGGTCACATCCCAAAAGGGGTTTAAACATTCCATCATCAGTTTTTCAATGAATAGATGGTTTAATAGTTGGAAAGTTGAGAAGACTGAAGCCTATTTAGTAAAGATTAAGGAATTTCTAACTTAGTATAAATGAAGCACTGATTGTATATATGTGTGGGAGATTATGATCTGGCCCAATTGATGAGTGCTAGTTGTGCATGAAATACATATATTGGGAATCATTAATTTTTTTCACATATATGTTGTCATTGGGATGGAGTGGAAGACAAATATAGACTGAAAAATTCAAAGTTCAAACTGTTCTACTTACATATATAAGAAAAGTCCAATATACACAAATTGTACATATATAGAAAATGTTCATACTTGCATAGTTTATTATTTCATCTAATATTGACAAGCTGTAAATTGGAAAAAATATGCTAAATGTCAGTAGTTAAAGTATAGCTTTAAAAAGGTAATGTAATCCATTAAAGGCCATCACATTTTTATTTTAATATGCTTTAGATTGGCCTATATAAATGAATATAGGTAAAAGTATAAGACAGTCCATTCTTATCTTTTCAAAATATTTTGTGTTTTGGATTGAGAGTATTCCACTTGCTTAGTAAACAAGAATTGAGTTGATAATCTACTTATACATATATTGGAGATCATTTATCTATTCTTATGTATAAGGACATGTGTATTGATTGTATAAGATGGAATGGATAGCTGTAGAGAACTTGAAAGTCTGAACTCAAATTTTACACAATACATTAAAACTCAGATTTATTCATGGATTTACATTATCCACAGGAAAACATGATACCAAATTCCATCGACATGATAGTTGCATTGTAATTAAAAAGGATCTCTTTTCCTAATGCTCATCTTCTTTGCCATTGATGAAGATTGATATATTTTTATATGAATTAACCATAATTTATGGATTTTAAGATTCTGGATTATAGCTAGCAATTAATTAATTGCTATACCCTTAATAAAATTTATTATAGCATTTTAATATTTGGTCCCAATGTATTTTAATAGTAATAAAAAAGGCAGATGTCACATGACTTATATATAGCTTGCAATTACCAATATGTAAACTTAAGAGCATGCTAACGCTCTAAACAAGCTTCTTTTTTTTTTATTATGATAAATAAGATTTCTATATAAGTAAATTGTTTATTGAAAAAGTTTATAGGAATTTTTGTCCTCAACGTAGCAGAACTGGATAGTAATCTATGTACCTTGAGCTCCAGAGACTCACTAATCTACTATTACTTTAAATTATGCTGGGCAGTAAAAATGCATGATATTTGAATACAAAAAAAGAATATCCAGATTATTTATAAGTATTTTTTTTACTTAATATTTAAGCAGTAAGATCCAGAAATGTAAACCTGACGAAATTTAAAATTCAATTTGTTTTAAAAATATCTTCTTTTGAAATTTTAAAATATTTATTGGCTTTTAAAAATGAATTTTAATTCATCTATATTCTTTTTATTATATTTTTTCAGCTCTTCAATTTTTATCGATTTTATTTCATTTCTTTTTCTATTGTAATGACGATATTAAAATTAATATATAACCTTCATCAGTTTCTGTTTCGATTTTATATTGAAATAAATTGTGTTATTAAAACATTTTGCAAATTTATTCATATATAAAATAATTGTTATTAAATTGAAATTAATTTTAACTAAAATATTTTTTTTTAAAAAAAAAAAAACGTTACTTAAAAATAGAATCAAATTATTGATAGATCATTGAGAAATGTCATAAAGAGAGAAAAGTATTCTTTAGTATTTATTTATAAAAATATGTAAAAGAAAAATTACAAAAAATTGCTGAAAAACTAGGAATCTGTAAATGGAATAGGAATATTACTTTAAGAAAAGTAAAGATAAATTATCGAAAGATTTATATATTATGTAAAAAAAAAGAAGATTGCTGGAAGTTCATAAAACGTTCGAACCCATAATTGGGGATTGATCTTGGGAATTCCCAATCACAAGTCGGATGCACTACTTACTCCTCCAAACTGCATAGGAAATAAATTTTCTAAAAAAAACTTAAAGTTGAAAGATTTTAGTTTTCAATTATCCACACAAAGAAGTTCATAATATATAAATTAAATATGATGATATTCATGTTAATATTGGCTGTCAATGTTTATAATATTAATGTATTAAGTTTTATTGGTGACATTTTCAAAAATAATTCAATGTTTACTAGTGGCTATATTTTTTTTCTAACACCATGTGGAGAAATTTTTGGATAACATTTGAACACATTGTTCATGTATAAATGAGTCTGTGACTAAAGTGATTTGACCATATATTACTAAATTATCCAATCACTTTACCACTGTTGCACAATGCTGATTTATTTACTACCCTTTCTTACAGTTTGCAGTTTCGATTGCCCCAGAAATCTTCTTCAGAACTTTATATTTCCTAACCTCAACTATTATAATATTTTTTTAAAAAAAACTGTAAACTGTAAGGAAGGGTAGTACATAAAGCATTGGGTAACAGTAGTCAAGTGCTTGGACAATTTAGTATTATATGATATACATTTGGCAATGCAATAAGAAAGAATAGTTATTATACTTCTTAAAGTGTATTTACTATGCTTTGGATTCAGTTGATAGATGAAATCCCTGGACTTAAAAACCCAATTTATTTTAAATAATTTCAGTGTGTTAATTTATAACTATATGTGTATATTGATTTTAGATATCTTGACTTCTAATGGGTAAATCAAATCTGTGTAGCATTCATTACTCTATCTGCATACCTCTTTTTATTTAGTTTTTAAATAAGTTATTATTTTCCAGAGCTATTTACTACGAATTTAAATAATCAAAATACACCAAACAGAACAAGTGATATAATGGAATAAAATCTGTTCTGAATGCTGACTACTGTATATAAACAAATTTAAACCTAAACCAAAAGATGGACAACTAATGTCTTAAATTGTATCAAACAAATTGTAAATTATTTAGAAACAGACTTCTGAGATAGATGCATATTATAAAGAACTTTATTGAAGTAATATAAGAAAAAAAACTAAAGATTAAGAAATCTTGGAGAAATGTCCATACTGTGGAAAATTAATTATGATAGGAAGTGATTGTGATGTTAATGATATGCATAATAAAAAAACACTTTGATTTTGAAATGCCTTATTGATGCTTCCAAATAAATGTTTGTGCTGAAATCATCCAATATATAAAATTCTTATTCATTTATTGTCATCAGATATAAAGTCTCATATAACATTATATTTATATGTAAATATTAATATTATATATGATAATATTTACTAACAAACTAACATTCAGTATTTTCTGCTTAAAAGTAGTGCATTATTTAAGAAGCATATGTTTTACAGCTCTTGAGAATAAACACTTCAATAGTAATATCATATCCACATCTGTATATTAGTTTTTGGTTAATGGTTTTCATCAATGACAAATTTGACCTAACACACTTCATCATTCTATGTTGTGTTTTGTATATTATCAATGTGTGAGTTTGAAATTCAAAAATGTGCCAAGTTTTGAATACATGCTAACATCACATCTTTCTGTTTATATTTAGTATAAAAGTAATTAGAAAAAGTTATGAAGTATTTTTCTGGTTTAAACCATTCTTGATAAAAGATTAAAAATATTTATAGTCAAATAAAATGGAAGTCATTAAAATATAAAATTATTGACTTAATAATATATTGAAGTCATATTTGCTTTAGCACTATAAAAACAGTAAAATATGACAGTTAGTTATAAGATACATTAGATCCAAATCTCCCATTACTAAAAACTATAATCCAAACATTAGCTTGGATTTGTGGATATTATAAAAATACTATCTAGGGCAATTAATTATTCAAACTTGCTGTAGATGGCTCTGGAATAGAGTGAAAAGAACTTGGCTTAAAAGCATTCCTGACTTAGTTAGAACGTGAAGTAAGGTTTGTCAAATTGAATGTTGAAACTACATGCTGAACATAAAGATATGCAATTAAAATATGGTACAACATATGTGTGAGAGGATATCACAAATTATGCGAAAAATAATAACTATTTTTATATCTAAAAATTTTTTTTTCAAAAATGTTCAACTCAGACAGCATGATGACAGCCGTTTAATATGTAAATGTCTAATCTTTCTAAGTTTTAAAATTATTGTAAATATATTTTCTTAAGTCATATTATCCACTAATGTCATTTTGACATATTTTTTAAATCCTCTTAATATCTTTCACTTCTTTCTGCTTGAGTGTTCTAATTTTGCAATTGTTAAAAACAAATATAAATGACAGTTATTTTTTAAAAAAATGGAAGCAATAATGCGAAAAAGGTCGTTTACACAAAGATTATACAAAATTGGGAGGTTATTAAATTATATTAGGAATACTTTAAAGAGAAATTTTTAAAAATATTTTTAATGTTAGTGTCTGTTCTATGTACTCCGTAAAAAGCTTTAATAATTTGTTTAATTTTTCCTGATTAAAAAGGTAAATATTGGTTTCTTATGTAAGTAAATAGAGGGATTTGAACTTAGGACTTTTTCTGTCTATATTCGTCCTCTAATATTTCAAACAACTGACACACATGACAATATACAGTTGTGGAAAAAAAAGATAATCTGCAATACTAATATCTCGTACTCATATGTGAACGTACAGAACCAACAATCATCAGTTGGGCCTGATTATAATGTCACCATGCATAAATAAAATTAGTGTCTGTGTGGTTTGTCGATTATGATCTAGCTCAACTTATTAGTGTTATTTGTGTGTGAAATATGTAAATATTAAAATAAATGTGAATTTAATTAAATAAATTTTTGATAAATTAGGGGGTCATCTATTTTTTTGGATGTGTGTAAGCATGTGTGGCAATTGTTTTGAAATAAAGCGGAGAACAATATAGATTGAAAAATCCTAAGTTCAAATCCCTCTATTATCTTATATAAGACACATTTAGTCCACTGAATAAATAGGTTAATCGAATTCTGGTTTATTTTTTACTTGAGGAAAAAAAAACTCTGTTACTATTGTTATGTTTTAATCTTAACAAATCGTTTATTTATTTTAATTAAAATTCCCTCAAATTAAATATACCTTAAATAATCAATAAAATTAATATATATTAAGAAGAAAAAAAGATTCATTTATCACGTGACATCGTTTTAGGGTTTATTACCTTCGTAATAATCCGGGGTTAAACTAAGAGTCTGATGCTAATTGACTCAATCATAGCTGTTTGTAATGAATAGTCTAATATCAGGCAGTAGAAAGTCAATTTTTAAATGATTCTCTATCATTGTAAACCACTACTCCAATCCTCCTGACCAATGCCTTTACCTTCCATGTTGGTTGGCTTACTACCTCATGGAGAAGAAAATTTCACTCAGGATAATCTCTTAGATCACTAGGGATCTAAAATGATACCAGATCGTTAAAGTGCCAGGATCTTATTGAGGGAGTTAACACATTGTAGTACAAACCATTTGACATTCTATCAGATACGTTAATATTTGTGTACTTCAAATCCCAGCAACTATCAGTAACTCAATATAGTTATATATAAACGCCTCCCTTGATCTTATATGGGTTGGATCTATTAAAATAAAAATTAATAGAATCTAGTGTCTGAAAATACTTTAATGCCTCTGATCTTATCAACGGAGTGCCTTAAAGACATGAAACAGTTGGTCAGGGGTTTGAGATGTACGGTTTCTGATGACTAGCAGCAATTATTTTAAATAAATGCTTTTTTTCTTGGTTGTTGAGAAAATTAGTCTAAACTCTTTGTCTTATACCTTAATTAACTTTTAAAAACACAGTTCACCTGTAAATCTAGAACTTAAATATATGTTAACTGTAATTACCATAAATTCATGATCTATAAGGTATCTACACAAATAGGGGGGGGATTAATATGCAACAGGGGTAATTAAGCATGGTGATTTTTTTACCGGTACAATATGGAGGCTTATTAAATAATAATAAAGACCACGGTAATTCTGTACACCAGATGGTTACCATTTCCATAGATTTTGGCTTCCCATGATGAAGTAGACTTCCAGAGTTGCACCATGCAATTCTTGGCTATTCTCATCATCTGAATGTTAACATAATATTAGATGACCATGTAATAGTGAGAGTGCAAAGGTTTCTCATTTCCTTTTAATGGTCTAGTATGTCTGTTTATATATTTTTATTTTTTAGTTTAATTGTCTCCTTAAGTTTCCAATGAATGCTAATTAATTCATATATATATATTATAAAACATGTATTTTTTTAGTTGTTTTGCATACATTTATTTTTACTTTCTGTGAAAGTATCTTATTCCATTAATTATTTCTCCAGAAATACAATTAATTATGGAAATAGTTTACGACGATTTCTCTAGTTACTTCCTTATAATTTACATAACAACAACAACAATAAAAGCTCATATCAGACAATATGTGGGATGTGGGTTGCTGAGAGCAAAAATACACTTTTTGCTAAACTGAAATGATGCAAAAGTTTATTAAAGGTTATAAATAACTCTAAAATTAAGATATTGAAGTAAATATTAGAATGGCCAATTAATTTATTGTCTATTTACTACTACTGTTGTTGTTGAAAGAAGTATGTCAGAAATAATGAAAACCCATCATAAACTCTTTCTCATCTTTTTTGGGTTTGTAATTAATAATCTATTACATTTTGATATAGTCGACAATATTGATTCACTTCTTATGGTGAATTCATTTTTTTCTTTGCACATCAATAGGTTAAGATAAAAAATTGCAAGTTATAAAGCACGAATATATATATATATATATATATTATGTTTTCAAGTGAAATTTAATAAATAAAAAAGCTGGATTTAGCATTCATAATATCTTGGCATGAAGAATACGAATTTCATAAGATTCAGATAGATATATATTATACATAAAATTAAAAAAAATAATTCATCAAAAACATTTTATTATATCGAAGAATAAATAAAAAAGAAAGATATCAAATAACTGGCGTTGTTTAAATATTTAATATCTTTGCATATCTTTGAAAAGCCAGTTTAATGGCGACCATCTTTGTATGATAATTGTTGAGTAGTAATAAATAAATGGTATACTGAACTGGATTGTTTTATTGATGTGTAAGTGGGATATTCCTTTTCATATTTTCTCTAATTATTATTATACAGAGAATGTTTTTTATGCATACTGAATTATTGGATAGGTGTGTGCTTAAAAGTTGTTAAAAGAAATAATTGTTTTTTTCTATCTCTATCACGTTTTGACAGAGTCATGCAAGCAACAGTCATTTTTAATGTTTTTAAGGGGGGGGGGACCAAGTAGATTGACCATGATGAATTATGCCATTTTTTTAGGGTTTTTACCTCTTCTGAAAAATACCTACCACTTTTTTCTATGACAAAAAAAAATGATTTTTTAAATTAATCTTTATTTAAATACCATTGAATTTTTTTTCACTCTGCTTATTTAATTCTATGATGAAAAGACTGCATTAAATTTTTAGATGAAAAAAAATTGGATTTTGATACAGATCCAAGCATTAACATTTTTATTCCTAATTTCTAGACTCTCAGATTTGAAATATACTTTATCATCTAGTAATTCTAATTTATGTATTTTTGAAAGATACATTTTAATTTCTTTAGCAATGAAAAAAATGATAAGCAATTTTTCAAAAGCTAGTCATATACCAAACTCATCCTGACAACTTTCTTAATTCCAGTCTGAATTTCAGATATTACACAAATAGTAATTTTTACATATTTTTGATTTACTTTTCTTTTATACGGTTTTTTATAAAAGTTATTAGAAAGTTAAAAAATATGCCAAAAAATAATAATTCCGAATCAAAAAAATATGTCAAGTCAAAAATTATTTATTTCTAAGATAATAATGAATATATACAATTATTCCTATATTTATATTTAGCCCAGTATGACTCAAAGTTGTAGATCAGATGCATAAACAAGTATTAATTAATTGAGTGATTACTAAATTTTCTGGTGTAATACAATGTGACAATATGGTCACTCAAAACTAGGAAAGTGAGAATATGAATAATGGATCTGTGCAGATATCAATAATGGGTATATTCAGCATAAAAAAGCAACTTCTTATTCTAGCCAGTGTCTTGGTAGTCAAGCTGTGTTTTCAATAGCTTTACAACATTCATCGAGAAAGTGTTGGGTTCTCTACCTAAAAAGAATATGAAAGATCTGACTGTGTGGAGTGATGATTACACAGCAAAAATGATCAGATCTGTTTTAGTTATCAACTAAAATTCAGATAGGCAAAGCATCTCTTTAAATTCTGCCTTACTTAGCGTCTTCAGGAAAACTGATTGATGCACCAGCTTAAGTCAAAACATTTTGGGTGCATGCTTTGACTTTGTTATGAGAAGAAGATGAGTCATGAATAGTTTAAGTTGCATCTGCAATTTTATTTATATGTTTATTTTTCCTGTATGGTTACAGTAACATTTTGTTATTTGTAAGCAATCTTTAGGTAGTAATCATTTGATTTTATATTTTAGGTTGATTCTACTTAATAATATTTTTTCACAAAGTAAAAGGTAAGACACATCATAAAAATAGCTTACATCATCCATAGAATCTGAGCAATTCATAGCCTAATTTGTACAAATTTATTTTTTTGTTGTTACTTTCTCTTCATTCAATGTATATAAATTTCTGTAAAGAGCATTTCTTATGAGGTATTTTAAAATAACAAAAGCTCTCTATGAATAAGTTTTTTGATATTTTGGTTGGTCATATTATATTGTCATTTTATTGAAAATTTTATAAGGAATATAATGAATCTGATGATTAAAACATTAAATTTATCTACTAAAATAAAGACAAGTGGAAAAAATACAAAATTAATAATTTTAAAACTGTTAAATCTTATTGTTTTTTTTTTAATTTTGAAAGTGTAATGACTATATATATATATAAACTTTATTGCATTCCTTGATATTTTATCTTTCTGATAACATAAAATAGATGATTATTTTGTCATATATGAATCATACAAAAATCCAATATTGCATTTTTCATCTGAACAGTTTATAATATAAATTTAAATTATTTATTTAATTGTAAATTTCAATAACATTTTTGTTATTTTAATTTTTGCATCTATTTGTAGTTGTATAATTATTTTGCATTTATATATTTTTGCCTGGAAAATATAAAATAAAGCCATCTTTTTGCAGTAGTTGCTAAAATATTATAAATAAAAAACAATTTTTTGAAGTAACAATATTTGTTTCCATATTAATCTGTTTTTTTTCTTTTGTATTATCAATAAATTATTTGTAATTTGTTGTCCTACTTATAATCAGAAAAAAATTATCAAGTTTTAAATTTTTTTATGAAGTAGAAAAATTGTCTAATGTAAACTGGAAATGGTTGCACTATATTAAAAATTAAAGATTGTTATTAATGATATTCTACATAAGATAATTATATACATTTTGTACCAGTTAATGAGTACAATTGGTTTCCCAAAATGCATCATAAATAAAATAATCTCAATTAAAAATAGACAATTATAAAAAGTTCCTATGGAGAAACATTAAAAATAAAGCTTAAATTGAAAAAAGTTCTTAATTAATGAATATTTTACTAATGATATCATAAAAATACTAACCTATGGTTTTATAAACTTTATAAAAAACATCAAATATTGGTAATTCAAAAATATTTTTTGGTAGTGGTCACCATTTTGCTTCTTATGTAGTGAGAGACATTTTCTGAATCACAACTCATTAAATTAAGGCTTTAAGGAAAAAATAACCACAATGTACATTTAAAAATTTATTTTTAAAGCACTTTATGTTCTATTAGCAATGTATTATATTTTTGTTAAATTAAAGTGACTGCTTAATATCTTCATGCTCTCATCTCCAAACACTTAAGATTGGCCCATACTTAAACATTTGGGTTGAAAATATAGATGGATTCATTCTACCTTTTGTAAAGACTTTATCTTGTATTTGAGAATGTTAGTATTATTTACATATAGTTATCTGTAAAGTGCATGTGCATTAGCCTGATCACTAATTTACAATTACAATTTATTAACATAAAACTATATAAATAAATACATTATTATAATAATCTGTCAGCCCCATATAGCTATTTGAGTTGGATAGATGGGTTTGAAGTCATGTAGATGTCTGAAAATTTCAGATTTTCCACTCAGTAGATAACTTTTAGTTAAATTCTATTTTTGGGTTGGTATTTTTAGATCTAGTGTCTGAACCTACTCTGACACCTCTCTGAGGAGTGCCAAAGCATGAAACCATGGTCAGGGGTTTGGGGAGGGGTTCCTGACAGAGATATTTTAAGTGCTGGCTCTGGCTAAGCATTTATCACAAAGCGTGTAGAGGAATTGGCAGTCCTCATTGTTTTATAACTTACAAGCTTAAGAAATAGGGTCATGTGATCTATGACTCTTATTTTGACTATTTATATTATTATAATTACGATTAATGTACATTTTGTGCAGGCAAACTAATATTCATAAGAATTTTAAACCCATCAAATTAATTAAGTGAATATATTCTACCTAATATACATTTTAAAACTTAATATGATGAAAGTATGTTTTAATGACCTAGTGTGATGAATTTGTAATTGCTAATGATGAAAATCTTAACAGTGGATGAAAATTATATAAAATGTATTAATCATATTATAATTTTATAAATAAAACAATATAATATATAATGAATAAAATCTATACCGCACTGTCAATTTTAGCATCAATGTTGCCATTTTTATTTTCAGTTGACATTGTTTTAAAGAATTCACATGCATCTGATACCATCAATCTTAAAACATCGACACCATCTTGAGAAAAGGTCATTATTTTTTTTAAAAAAAAATTGTTATAGTGAATAATTAGTTTTTGATGAACATTGTTGTGGAAAATTCTCACATAAAAGTCTTTTGCTAACCAAAGTAAATTTGTTAGAACAATGAAAGTCATGTTAATATTCTTAATCAATAAAATTAACATTTTCAAAGTGAAATACTTACAAATTTTTACACATAAATACAAATTGTTTGTTTTAAAAACTACCATAAATAATAAAAATTATTTGTTTGAATTTCTTTATTTATCAAATAACATCTTCATTATATCTTTGGTGACTCCACTTAATATGGAATAGTCATATCTGGTACGTAGAATACATTTTAATTGTAATCAAAATTATTTACATTGTGTTTCTCTTCACTGACCTGTCATAAATTTGTAATTTATCCCTAATATTTATTTGTTTTTAATTGGTTTTTTTATTATTATTTACATAGTACAATTATTTATAAACTTTAATTAATATAAAGCCAATACCATATTGATTTAAACTATTAAAATACAAATATAAATAGATTTAAATATTTTGACATAAATGTATATAGATATATGTAATAATTATGACTGCAAACAGACAGATGCTTGTTGTTAACTGAAAAAAATGATTTGATTCCTCTTTCAGCTCTTAGAAGGTTTGGACAATGCAGATTCCTAATGTCCACTCCATACGTTCTTGTCATTGCAGACATATATCATTAAGTGATTATATATGTGACAAATAAACATAGATGAGCTGCTCAACAACATGCATTAACTGTAATGGTGAGTTTATGGCTTTTTCTATGTGTTTAAGATCAAGGAATACCATGGAATTTCTTCTCCGCTATGTTATAGTTTTAACAGCAATATCAATTACGATTCTTGATGTAAAATAAGTATGTATGTGAATTACATTTTACTTTTGCAAATATTTACAATCATATCAACAAAACATAATTATGTCTTTCATTCCCTCCCAAATGATTGTAAAGTTTCCTGCCAAGACAACAGTTATTGGCTGATGGTGGAGAGTTATAAGAATTTCTGGATTGCAGACTCATGTTATCAAACATTATACTTTGATTCTTACAATTTCAGACCAGTTTGAAGTCAAGAATTATTGCACAAATACAAAAATTTAACTGTTTAATATTAAATGGGGAATAGTAGGAGTTTATAAAAGTAAAAAAAAAACAGTTGAAAAGGTAATTGATTTAAAAAGTAGTTAACGTATTTTAAATACAAAGGCATACATTTTGGAAGCAATAATTGTAACGGGTCTCATTATAAAGGGAAAAAATGAAAAAAGACAACATTGCGGAAATTGATGATATATAAAACAGAGTTGCAAGATTATTTATTTAAATAAAAAAAAGATACTGAATCAGAGAATTAAGATTTATGCCTCAACAATTTCTCATTATCGTAAAGCTGATTTTTTCTATAAATAGCAATCAAACTAAGCTTTTTAAATTGTCATGAGAGAAATTTATACTAGAATTGTTTAATGATTGATAGACAAAAATGCTTGTGAATAAATTTAATTAAAATAATAGAAACAAGAGAGGAATTTGTAAAGTGAGCCCCCCCCCCCAATAATTAGGATTTTTTTGTTAAAAATGCTAAAGGGAAATGGACTGGAAGAATCCACATAGAGGTACAACAGATTTGGATTATACTTTCATTAACAGAAAATATATATTTCAAGATCACATTTTTAATAGTTTCAAAGGTATACTTAAAAAACAAATCTACCAAGAATAGGGGGATTGATTCTATTTTTGACCCTTTGTTCAATATTTAGAGTACTTTTAAGTCATAGTTTGGGTAAAAGTGATTTACTTCCTTTGATTACATATACATTGAGCTATGTCCTTTTTTTCATGTGTCATAGCATTGGCTGGCTTGCGAACCCGCTAACCCAGGACAACTGCTTATAAGGCAGCTGTGCTGACCTCTTGACCACCAACGCTTGACTACCTTGAGCTATGTTTAATTTAAAGTTTACATATTGAAATCATATTGAATTATTACAATCAAGGTATTAAAATTAGGATATTAGCTTCAGACTTGTATAATTAATTAAAAGGGGACCCCTTTTACTTCAAAAACTCCAATAAAAGAGCTATTATAAGTTTATAAAAAAGCTTGTTTAGTCTTGAAAATTACTAATTAGTAGTAATTGATAATTTCTTAATAACATCAAAAATTAAAGTTTCTCTGTATTTAATGATATTTTCTCATCATTTTTATTTATTATATATATATATGTTAAATTAAATATTTTCATGGATTGTTATTATAATAAAGAATAGAAATTAGACCATATCCATGACAGAGATACACTTTAATCTTTGATGTAAATAAATGACAAAACACGTTTAAACTCAGGAATTTGCAATTAGAAGTAATTTATCATTTCTTGTCAAGATCAAAGGTTAAAGTTCATTTCTGTTTACATGGATATGATCTTGTCATTTCTATTTTTTATTATATATAAATAAGAATTCAATATAATTTTGACATCAATAGTGTTGACACATATTCAGGAGTCATTAAAAATAAAGTTATTTAACTATTGCTTTATTCTTTTTATCATAAAAAGTGATTATTATATAATGATAAAGTAATAAGGTCTGATTTATAATAAATTGTTACATATAATTGCAAGCGTAAATTTATTTTTACAGAGGTCAGTAGCCATTTATTTTTAATAGGATATGACCTTTGTGAATACAGACCATGACAATTTCAATAAAAAATAAAATGTTTTTTTATTAATTTCCAATTTTCTTTAATTTTTGTAATATTTTTCAAATTATTTGCAAGTGAATCTTCAAAGTTTTATAGCAATGGATATGGAAAATCGACTGCATAGTTAAGTCAATCCAAAAATTCAACAAATAAATAAAATATGGTCTATTTTAATAAGTATATTGTTTAATTCAAATAATGTACTTAAGATAAACTGAATTTATAACATATATTTCATTGTATTTTTCGAATAATTATTATTAGTAATGTCTGTGATTGTGCTTACATTTAAATTCCTGTAGAGTGTAGGGCAATCTAAAACTTACATTTAAAATTATTATTATTTTTTATTGGTTCATCAACTCAAAGTCAGAATTTATTATGCATATATAATATCTAATGCTTAACACTAACTGGAGAAAATACACCAAGAACTAATCCACCCACACATTAATAAAACAGTCCAATTCACTTACTATACTACTTACTTTTAATTTTTTAAATATATACTGCCTTAATATCTTTGACAAGTTAGTTTATGGTGAGAATCAGATTTTTCTAGTCATTGCTAAGCAATTATAAGTAAATGACATTGTAATTGAACTGAATTAATTTATTGATGTGTGGGTGGAATAACTCTTTGTAAATTTTCTCCATGTTATCTGATAATTATTTTTGTATATTGTTGAATTATTGAGTGTGTGGTTAAAAGGTATTAAAAAAAATAATTGTTTATCCTGCATTCATACTTTAAATGTAAACTGCTTAGGGTCCTATACATGAGGGGTCAGAGTGCCGAGGTTAACATGGGCATAGCAATAATATTGGCATCAGCATGGGATTTGGATTTTCATTATCAGATTTTCCTAATTATTCATTGTCCACATTTCACATCCCTACAATAGTACACTCCACACATAGCATTTAATTTAATTTCATACTTATATGTGTCGTTTTAATATAAGGTGTCATTATATATCTTTGATATGTCATTATATATCTTTGATAAGCTAATTTAAAGAATTAAACCACCCATTGAATTAGATTATTTTATTACTTTGTGGGTGGGATAGTTATTCATATATATATATATATATATATATATATATATATATATATATATATATATATATATATATATATATCGAGATTAATACACAAATTACTGTTTTATTAAGCAAATGAAATACTTGCAATCCAACGCCAAGGCAAAATTTCCTTAGGTAGAAGAATGAATGTCTTCCCTTTTAACTGCATCTTCTTATGTAAAGGTTATTCTAAAGCATTTTGGAATAAAAGCATGAATTTTTAAACCAATTGTATTATTTTTGAAATGTTTCAATTTACTCATTGTCAATACCAAGAAACATGAAAATCTATAAATATAAAATATGTAAATATAAAATATTGCCAGTGACTAATATTATGTAATGTTTTAAAACAGGCAAAACTCACTATACATATTGCCACACACAGCAAGCTAGAGTAATCAATGGATGCCAGAAGGCTTGTGTATAAAATTCCTATCTAGTGCTGTCTCATCCAATATCCCCAGACTAGTTTCTGGCTTGTGGCCTTTGTCAGTGAGGAGCCTTGGATCTGAAAGCACTGCACCTAGATCTTAGGACCTAATGCAACCCTCCAGCACTGATGAAGGCCACAAGCCAGAAACTAGTCTGGGGATATTGGATGAATATGCACTAGATAGGGATTTTAGGCACAGGCCTTCTGGCATCCATTGATTACTCTAGCTTGTTGTTTGTGGCAATATGTATAGTGAGTTTTGCCTGCTTTAAAACAGTTAAACACAAGCATAAGAAGTGGTGGTCATGTGATGTTTATTATGTAATGTATTGAGATTAACACTCAAACTACTGTTTCAATAAGTAAATTATATATATATATATATATTAGTGCTAGGGTGGTGTGAAAAGAAGAAACTAGAGATCAGACAAGGTGAATTAAACTTGGAGAGATCTTCATCCTGTAATGAACTGATAATAGTTAATAATCATATATATATATATAGGGAAAATGCATATTGCTAGCTGAAATCTATTAATAATCATATATATATATATAGGGAGAATGCATATTGCTAGCTGAAATCTATTTAAATATGTAAAATGTCTGATAGCCATATTACTTCAGCCACATTTAGCATTTAAACAATGAAAAAAGCTCAAATTTTAGCAGTCCATTGTAAAACATTTTCTTTCCATTGAAAATAATTTATTTATAATGGACTACTAAACTTTGAGATTTCTTTATTTAGTTGAGAGTGTGGCTGGAATAATATAGCAGTGGAACATTTCAAATATATATATATATATATAATAGTAACAAATCATGTCATATGTCACATGACCTATATAGCTTGCATTTACCAATAGGTAATATAAATACCATGCCAATAACTATAAACAAGCTTGTTTATTTTTTAAGGATAAATGATACAAAAGAACGCATTCAAATCATCTTTATCTAGGTTTGTCCCCATCCCCTAATCCTAGATAAATATAATTTAAAAACTTTCTCTTGTAGATTTTATCATAAAAAAATAAGCTTGTTTAGAGCTATTGGCATGCTCTATATATATATATTAAACATTTACATATGTTTTCACTTAATAATGACATATCATAAATAGTAAAAATTTTACAAGTGTCATCAACAAAAATCAGATAAGTAATTTAATGTGATTAATTAAATCTTCACACTCTTAGTTCCAAATGCTTCAGATTTGCCTATACATATAGTCTGGGTGAAAATAATAGAGTGATCCATTCTGTTTTTTAAAAAGACATCATCTTGTGTTTGGAAAAGAGAGTATTCATTATAATTAGCGTTCGATCTGTAAAGCGCATGTCAGTGGAGTAGGCTACAGTTATTATTATAAAAATAATATTCTAAAGTCAATATTTATCAGCTTTTTTCACACTAATTTTATTATCTTTTTTTAAATGTTTCACTTATTCAACAAACTTCTTCAAGACCTCAAGATAGTCCTTACCTTGTGTGATAATTGTGTTGTAAAAATTACACAACAGAAATATTATTCATTAAGTGAATTATTTTTAGTCTGTGTCATATCTGATCTTGCCTTTAGAAGTGTACTATTCCAGATTCCTTACCTGATTGGTTAGCTCCTAGTTGCTATCCAATGGGATTAAATCCTTCACTGGGGTTCATACAACAAAACCGCATGTTTTCAGTAAGGTAGGGGATCTGCCATTAAGTAATCAGTCTTTTGGAGGCAAGGCAGAGAGAAATTACTTCTGTTAACCTGAACAACATAACATGCTCTCCATTAATTCTTCTGCCATCAGCAAATGTATGTATCTAGTCATTAATGTGACGTCTATGCAGTGAGGCAAGTCCAACTATGGACTGGAAACTGCTATGTCCAAATTAGAGCTGACTCAAGGCAAGTTAACTACATAGCTGGAAGTGTTTTACCAGAATTCACAAAGCAGGCTAATCATTAGCTGGAAGCAAGTTCCATACTCTGCATGACTATCTCAGTATTCAAGTCTATCAACTGTATTGATTCATTTGTTCAACTAACGTATATATATTTTGTACTAATAAATTATACATATTAATTGCTGAGTAGTTGTTTTTTGTGTGTCTGTTGGTTTGGAATGAACCTGTAAGCTTAACCCAACACAACAGTCTTATGACTGACTAATAAAAAATATTAATATATTATCATTAAATAGTTTGTGTCAATGTTGGGAAAACAGTAAGTTTGGTACTTATCAAATAAATTGTAACAGTTAACTATCCCAAACAATGAGAAAAGTATGTGTAAGAGATTTCGGTCTAGGCCAACTGATGAGTGCTAGTTCAGCACAAAATGTTCATCTTTGGGATCATATATCATTTTCACATGTCTTTGATTATATATTTATGATTACATCTCCACACAAGGTTTTAAAAGTGGATAGAAATCCTATAACTACCTTATGTGAAAATGGTATAGCGAATATTACACTACAGACATATTATTCATTAAGTGGACTATTTTTAATCTAATGGATGATTAATAAAAAATATTAATATTCTTTAAGACCTATTTTCTGTTTTAGGTTGGACTATCCTTTTTCTTATAAATTAAACTATAAGAAAACGGAAGTAAACTTTTGTACAAAATTGCTGAATAATCGATTAAAATTTGCACATTGCAAATAATTAGTGAAAAGCAATAGATTTACTAAAAAGTTTTTTTAAAAAAAATTACAAAATAAAGTGTTATATATAGAGTTCGCAAAACAAACACTTAACAAGCTTTGATAATATTTTCGACCCCAGACCGGTTTCTGCATCTAGGGTCGTCAGTGAGGTACCAGGATATTCATTAAATTAAAATACTAGGACTAGCCCAGCACTTTATCTAATGTATAACTATTGAGAAGAAAATCTGAAACTTTCAGACATACATATGTCTAAAAATCCAGCTATCTAACTCAAATAGCCATGTGGGACTGAACTAAGTTCAGATACACCATATATTTATAGCTGTAGCAATATAAAATCGCCAAAGCCTTAATAGCAAAAAATAAAATGATTAAAAAATAAAGTCAGATGTCACATGACCCAATTTTAAAGCTCGTATTTACAAATTTTTACATATAGAGTTCGCAAAACAAACTCTTAACAAGCTTAGAGAATACCCTTAATCCCAGAACGGTTTTTGCATCTAACATTAATTTTACGGAATAGCCGACCAATAAAATAGATTACAATCATTAGATTACAAAAACATTGATCCAATAAAAGAAGAACTTTTTTAAAAAAATCATAAATAAACATTTTAGATTTCCATTTTATGTATATTTTAAATCACAGACATTATCATTTTTAGTGGAAAAAGATATATTTTCTATAATATTTTTAATAAAAAGTGTAATGAATGATTTAGTTAATATAGTTCAAAATCTACTCTTATTAGCTTTAAAGTTACAATTAAATAAAATTAACCTTGTGTAATTTACGATTGTTTTTATTACGTTTATAAATGTAAGTTGGTCAAATTAATTTTATTTTTAGTGATATTAACATAGTTATATAAAAATATATACTATAATCTAAGAAAAGATTTTAGCTGCAATAAATATCTATGTTTGAATATTTTGTTTCAGTGTTTAATAGTTTTAAAAAATCTCAGCTGCCATAATATATTCTGTTATATATATTTAATTAGCGCATTTTTTAAATGATATGATATTTTATGTTAGAAAACGTATACAATAAAAGAACTTTGACAAAAAAAAAATTGAGAGGCAAGTTAATGAAAGGAGAGATCATATTCTCTACATTTATTACGTAAACAGAAAAATGTAGAACAACTTTGACGGTTGAGAAGATATAGTTTTGTTATCAACAAAAAGAGAATCAACAAATGAAACTTGAGAAATCCGAGAAAATATGGGACCAGCATAATAAAAATAATTGCATCTCGCTATTAAAACTTATGATCATTTTTTATACTCCTTGATATTAATCTTTTACAGCTCACAGTTTGTAATATACATAACAATACAATTTGATGTTCTAAGATCTTCCACAAATTAATTTCCCTTCATTAATCACAGAAATAGAACATCATACTTAAGAGATTAAATTTCGTGGATTAATTCCCACGTTAAGAAGTATATATATTTTAAATAATAATAAACAGTCATCTTTACCTTAATTTAAATCATCTATAGTAATCTTGACAGCCGATATACACTTAATAGTGCTGTGCTATTAAGTTCTCATCTCAACAAACTGGTTTCCGGTTTAGCCTTCATAAATGAAGGTTAAGATTCAAATTAGGAACTTATATATTCATGCATGTAACAATCACATTTTAATTCTTTATATTATTCATACTAGCAATCCAAATTTTTAAAATGTCCCTAAGGTTTCAATCTAGGCCACCTTACATACTATAGCTATATAAATAGTCCTAACACAACTATAGGCTTTTTCAACCTTTGGTTAGGAAAGTTAATACAATTATAATATCACATGAACTCTCATATGCTTCCAAGAGCTTTATTTTTAGTACTCCAGAGCCACCTATTGCAAGTTTGCATGAAGAAAGCATAATAGATTAAACAATGTAGGTATAGTATAAAGAACTGAAAAGTAATTTCTAGATGCATAAAGGCATTGGTTCCAGCTTTGAATATTAGTGTGTTTTCTAACAAAGACCAAAGCGAAAAACTGAATAATCTGGAGATTAATATTGTCTTATGATAACTCGAACTTCCAGTGGATGGTTCTAGACTAGTGTGAAGATATCTATTCTTAGAAGCATACGAGTAATCATATAAAAAGAGAACGTGATACTGAAGATGTTGAATAAAATAAATGAATGGTTTGTTGCTCAAAAGTTCAAATTTATTAAAAGTAACAATAGTAAGAGTTTGAACTTTAAATTTTATGTTTTACTATCACACATGTTGGTTAATTTTTAAAAAATGCTTTGCTTAATCTGTTATTTTAATGCTCAAACACCATACATCTTTCTAGTCACTTTATCATTATGAAGTCTTAATATAGATGTATGAAATTAGGAAGCTAATGATGAGCATCTAAGCTATAATTGTATACTATAAATGTATGTCTTCTAACATTTAACATTATAACAAGAGTAGATTTTTAAAAAATAAAAGATTTGTCTTTGAAAAAGTCCTTTGCAAATTTTATGTTCTGTGCTTAATCATTTAAGATTTTCAACAATTATCTCTTATATCAATACCATGTTGTATTCAGTCGATCAATTATTACAAACTTAATAATTCCACAGGTAGTTATCAACACTAGATTCAAACATTCTTCTAAGATTTTTTTATTTTTCTAAAAATGTAAAATGTTATTGTTTTCTACCTCAGCAATGATTCCTTATTTTTTTATATGCATGAACATTTTTGTTGCATTTTTACTTTTGTTTTGTCATTTTACTATTCTTATTTATTTTTCGTTTTATCATTAGTAATATTTTGCAGTTCTGTTACTCTGACACTTTATGTGCTTTGATGTTTGTAATTTTTATTTTACTTCAGCTATATAAAATGTCATTTTCTAACTCTATATTTTTATATGATATTTCATGATTTATATATATATTCTAATAAGATAAATTAAGTTTAATGGTTGCTTTAAATATTTGAACTGTTACATATATTTATATGTTTTTTGTGTTCCATATAAACAAACATATCTATATATTTGAGATTCATTAATTCAAGTAATAACTTTCTGTTTTTTTAAAATATACATTAATTACTTGAACAAAAAAATCTGAAACAGGTGATTCATGTATGCACTTTATGCATAACAAACACTCATAAGTTGGCCTAGGTTCTAACCTCTTGCATATCTTTATTATTCTTGCTCAGAATTTATCATTGCTAATTTATTACAATTGGATCAAAAGGAGCTTCAAATAAGTACAGAAAGTTTGGTATCTTAAAATAAAATTGTAAAAATTAGATGTAAATTGTAACCTTTTCCAATGACCAAAATTTTATAATTTATTTTCAAGCATGCAAAATAACTCTTTATCATTCACATATTATTACAATTTAAAATATAACTGTGAATAAATAATTTAAAGGGACAGATATATTTTAAATATGTAATAATATATAATGTGAAATGATAAAGTTATTTTGTATGCATGAAATTAAATTATGTTTTATCTGTCATTGGAAAAAGTCACAATCTATATATAATACTTACATTTTCTCTAAATATACCAAATCTTCTGAACTTATTATCTGAAACATCTTTAGATTTAATTGTAATAATTTGATAATGATAAATTCTGAGCAACAATACACAAAGATATGCAAATATAACCTAGCCCAACTTAAAGGTGTTTGTTATACATGAAATGCATATTGGAAATCACCTGTTTCTGATTTCATTTTTTTGTTTAAGTGATTAAAGATTTCTACCACAGAAATAATGGAGACAAACATGTTAATGTCTTTTAATATACATTTTAGCAGTACTGTTTTATTGTTAATGCTTGTATTTATTGATGTGCTATACTCCATTAAATATAAAATAAGTGTAATAACATTTTCAATACTAAGAATAAAATCCATTAGTTTACTTTTCTTAAGCAATTGCAATTGACATTTTAGTGCTTGGAGACATTGAGTAAAAAAGTGCTCCGAGACATTGAGTAAGAAAAGCTTGACAGGGAAACAGACTTAATATAGTATGCTCAGCATGATTTCAATATCTTTGTCACAATAACCTGGAATTAATTTTGCTTATTACCTCATTGTTCAACTATGATATAAGTTGTAATGCAATAGCCAAATTCTTTACAGAAATGTATTAGAAATAATATTAATCAATTCTTTTATTCATTGCTATGATTATAATATCATGACAAAAATATTGAAAGCATGCTAAATTAAGACTGTTTCACTTTTAAGGCATTTCTTATTCAATGTCTCCAAGCACTTAATTTCCTTACTAAGAATAATAACAAATGATTAAATTGTATTTTTGCTCAGGAGTTCATAAAAAAATTGTGCACCAGAAGTACAAGAATCAGCCATGATTCATAAACTTTCAGAATTCCCAAATCATGCAGGGCATATAAACAGTGATTGCCTAGCATTTTTGTATTTATTAATAGTTGATTGTTGTGAAGAAGTGCCCCTAATGTAGCATATCGTTCTGTAAAGTTCAATGCAGTTGTAACTCAAGTCAAAGATTTCTAGATTGAAATTTATCTTGCAACTTCTAAAATTTGAATGACCTATGACCTCCTATAATAATCATTCCTTCATTTTTTTTAAAGTTATACCATTGCATTGTCTTATGTATTATAGTCATTATCATGAGAAAAAAAACTTTGCATTAAGGAATGTTATCATATTAAATACATACACACAAACACCTAAATATTTTTGAGATTACTTTCCATTTGATCTGGTGAGGTTACATAAAAGAGGTTTTGACATTGCTTTTTACAAATTAAGTATTATCAATTCTAAATAAATAATTGTTTGTGTTTATAAAGTTGTGAATAAGCCCAAAATAATTCAAATAACTTACTTGTATTTATAATATTTTGATTATGTAAATAGAGGGATTTGAACTTAAGTTTTTTTAGTCTATATATGTCCTCCACTCCATTTCAAGCAATCAATACTCATGACTAACCACTAAACATCACATGATCACTATCTCAAGCCAGAAACTAGTCTGGGGATATTGGATGAGTAGGCATTAGATAGGGATTTTATGCACAAGCCTTCTGGCATCCATTGATTGCTCTTGTTAGCACAAGATGGCACTACTATATGGAGAGTGTTGTTTTGTTTTGAATTGTTTAATACTCATGACCAGATAAATGCAAAAAGGATAGATGATTCCCACTATATGTATTTTGTGCAAAACCAGCACTCATCAGTTGAACCATATCATAATCTCTTACATATATATATAAAATCACTGCTCAGTTCATATTAAGATAGAAATTTCTTAAACTTTACTGGACAGGCTTCAATCTTCTCACCCTTCCAACTATTCAACCTTCCATTTCATTGAAATATTGATAATCAAATCCTCAAAGCCTTTATTGGATTCAATATTGTAGTTCTATCCATGTAGAAATTATATCAATCTAATCCATCCTATGATTGGATCATTATATATCCATATATATATAAGTAAGAGAGGGATGGACTGAACTTATACTTATGATGTAATCTAATTTCCAACACAATATATAATTTGCTTACAATGCAAATGGTAGTTTGATTATATTGAATGTTATTTACATATGTAGTAGAGGGATTTGAACTTAGGATTTTTCAGTCAATATTCATTTTCCACTCCATTTTAAGCAACTGATACACATGTATGTTGTCATGTGTACCGATTGATTGAGATGGAGTGGAAGGCAAATATAAACTGATAAATCCTAAGTTCAACATTCAGTATAAGTAAATTATATATTGCCTTATAAGCAAATTAAAATATTTTGTTTATTAATTTTTATAGCTCTAGACTTTGTAAACTATTGTGGCTGACTTGTAAATATAATTTTTTATTTATATTTATTAGAAAATACATTAATGCTATGGCTTTCAGCATTAAAATTAAGTTTAAATCTTATGATCAGTTAATTTACCCAACAGTTATTGGAGATATACCAAGGAATGTATATCATTTATTAGTCACATATATAACTCTATGATACACATTTAATTTTTAAAAGACTTTGGGGTGCTGATTCTTAATGATGTGTCATCTGATATAATTTTTGACACATCATCACATTTGATCATAGTTTTTATACACCTATGCACTTTTAAACAATAAAATGCTGTGCTTATAAATGCAACCTGAAACAGTAATTGCATCCCTGCCACATTTAAAATAAGATTTATAGTCAGTTAAATGTGTGAATTTATTGTGGGTAATTTAATATCTTCGCTATGACATTAACTTTAAAAGTAATATTTTTTGATCAAACATTTTACAGAATTAAATTTTATTCCTTTAAGTGGTCTGTTATAAGCTGCATTATGTGATAACAAAAATTGAATGTAAAACTGTTTGTAATTAGTGTTAAAATTGGAGCAAAAATTGGTAAAAAAAACTAGTAATACAAATGTGATGATGTATCTTCTTGGCATTCCTAAGTAAAAAAAAAAGAATATAAAACTAATAAAAAGAAATTAAATCTCTAAAGTATTTTGAATGAGAGCAAACTCTGGAGAGCCACAAAAATATTCCTGTTGCATAAGTTGGTCTCTCATTCTTATTTTATTTATAAGATGGGACATTGAAGATCAGCTGACATCTGATGGACCAGAAGGTGTAAAGAATAGCAACAATAGATTTTGTGTTAGAAAAAATGTTTCTCCATATTCTAGCAATAAGATTAAGGAGTATTCATTTATGAGATTGAATAATATCAATAATAAGTATTTTGTATATTTGGAGAGAGACAGAGAGAGAGCCATTTATTTGTCAGATTAATTCTATAATGCTCATTTTTAGTTTTGTACTTTTTCACATAATTTTATTTTTTTTCAGTAGATTCTGCAGCTTCAATGGAAATCTGTTCAGTGAGAATAAAGTCATCTCCAATGAAGGCAACAATTCATATATACCACAATAAAAAATAAGTGGTGTTATTTATTAAACAGATCTCCGACAAATGCTGTAGGTTCTCTTAATTATAGTACTTGAATTTTACAAAAATAGAAGCTGTTATTGATCATACTTCTTAGCAATGAAATTTGTATTGTGTTAATATTTCTCTAGAATTGTTTCAATGCTAATGTGCTCAGTATGGTTTGACACAGTGGTATACCAGAATAAAAAATGAGATAGTATTATCTACTTAACAGGACACTGACAAATCTTACAGATTCATCTTAATTGTATTTCAGATGTGCAGAAATAGAGAAGTGGAGTTATTAATCATTTTTATAATAAAATTTGTGTTGTGTTATTTTTTTTTCTAGAATTTTTTCAGTGTTGATGCACTTATTATAGTTATATATCATGGTAGAGTATCAGCTTGTGGAGCCCAGCCTATGATTTATGACCATGTTCTGTCACTTCAGGTACTTAAACTTTTTACGAACATCTTAACAATAAAGCCACTCCATTCTTATCTCTTTAATGCTAATCTTATATTGTTACTAATCTGTACTGTATCACACACTCTTGGAAAACATGACTGAAGATGTCTCTAAAGAGAAATAACCTCTGAAGATATATTTTGTGCTGAACCAGAACAATCTCTCATGATATCTTTATAATAGATTAAATAGTTATCAATAGTAAATTGTTACATTTTGATTTACAAGTGTCAAACTTATTTTAAACACAACTTTAATATCATCCATTCTATATATGTGCATTAATGATTATCATTAATCATTTATTTAACTAGATATTATCTCTAGCCCAAATATATATTTAAACCTCATTTAAAGATGAATGTGTTTATTTTATTTAATTAATCAGACACATTGGAGTCTTTTAACTTTATTTTATTCTTCATTGTGTAATATCTTTTATAGATGAACTTAATAAACTCCACTCCATCACATACCTTTTTAATATGGAAGTTGTGTGTATACATTGTTTTGTGTAATCATTTCTAGTTGCTTTTTTAATTCACCATTGTTCATTTTGTATGCAGTTTTTTTTTTGCAAACATATTGCAAAAACATCAATTATTTTTCTGTAAATTATGTAAATATGGTTCATATTTCTATAAAAAAGCATTTGTTATTTTAATATCAAAGTTCTTTAGAATGTTAACATTTTTTTGTCTGCTATATCATTTATCTTGTATTTTTTTTAAAAAAATGTCATAATAGAAATAAAAATAATGCAACCATTTTTCAATGAATTTATGTGACAGCTGATAGCTACTATATCTATTTGCTTTGACAATGAATTAAGATTGGAATTCAACTGGAAAAACCGTAGACATTTTGGGATCTTCAGTAAGTGTGTGATTAGTATTTTTGGTAATCAAGTCATATCCAACCAAGCTAATCAATTTCTATTGAATGATAAGTGAATATCTTACCTATTATTAGATAAAAAATGTGACTTCTAGGTCAATATGGATTGGCCAAGTAAGTAATGATGGGTGAATAATAAAACTGAACAATCTTATAGTAATAATGGGATTTCACTATTGTTGGTAAAAATATCTTATTCCTTAAGGCTAATTCTCTTTCTCTTATTCCAGTTATGCAACATAAACATCACATGATCACCATTTCTTATGCTTGCTTATAACTGTTATTAAAACAGGCAAAACTATCTCTATATGTATTGACATTTAGTATAAGCCAGAGTAATCAATGGATACCAGAAGGCTTGTGCAAAAAATCACCATCTAGTGCCTACTCATCCAATATCCACAGAATAGTTCCTGGATTGTGGCCTTCACCAGTAAGGAGCCTTGGATCTGAGAGCACTGAACCTAGATCTTAGGATACAATGCAACTCTCCAGCAGCCATCTTTTATTTCTTCTTAACTACAAAACTATAAGTCTTAAATTGAAAACACTATAATATTTTTTAATTCAAGCTCATTAGCTTATATAATTATGTATGTCTGAACCCAGTTCAGTGCCTATACATTTTGGTGACTTTGGTTCATTAATAACCTTAGCCACCACTATCCTATTAGGCAGGATTGGTTTTAATCCAATAAACATCACACAATCACCATTTCTTATGCTTGCTCATAACTGCTATTAAAACAGGCAAAACTCTCTATACATATAGTCACTCAGTGCAAGCCATAGTAATCAATGGATGCCAGAGGCCTGTGCATAAAATCCTAAGATCTTGGTGCAGATCCAAGGCTCCTCACTGATGAAAACCACAAGCCAGAAACTAGTCTGGGGATATTGGATGAGTAGGCACTAGATGAGGATTTTATGCATAAGCCTTCTGGCATCCATTGATTACTCTGGCTTGCACTGAGTGGCAATAAATATAGAGAGTTTTGCCTGTTTTAATGCAACATATTGTACTATTGAATAATCAGTAAATGTAAGTATTTGATAAATTCATATCCAATGTTCTCTTATCCATATTCCCAAAAACTATTTTCAAGATTATGGCTTTCATCAATGATTTATTTTCTGGTGTCACATGGTCACATGACACTGTGTTGATTTTATATAATTTCTGTACAAAATATAAAATCTTTATAATTATTTAAAAACTAATGATATCATAATATGTAAATACTGGGCAAGTGTCAGATTTCTTCAATTATACAAGCATATTACCTTATATTCAATATCTTTAAAACTTTTTTAACTTAGATTAAATTTGATAATTAAAAGATAGGAGTAAAGGGAAAGTGCATTAGATTCAAAAAATTCAATCACACTAAATTCAGATCCAAAACACCTCATTGATGATAGCTGCAAGCTAAAAAATAGAGAAGGAATGCCTGTAGACAAGCATTAGATATGGATTTATTAAGCACTAGGGTTGATTTTCTACAGATTACTCAAGCAGTTATACTTGATGTCATAACTGAACTAAAAAAAGGACTAGGTACTGAAAAGGATTGTGGAAGCAGGGAGATACATGATGTTTTATTGATTTTTTAATCCTACACACTTTAAGACCATAGCTTATCATTGTCTTTAAACATAATGTAGATATATATATATATATTTATTAATATGTGTTATATTTATATTGTTTTCAAATCATAAAATTTGGAAAAAACATTTGAGATGTTTATATGACTTTAGGCTTTAAGTTCATAATGAAAACAAAACAAAAATTCAGAGAGCTGAAAAATTTTCAAATAGATTAAATATTTTTCAGATATACAGCCATTGGCCAACTCTGCTAGCCATTCTGAAATCGTCAGGAAATGGGTATCTAGCCATTCCTTTTTGGAAAATAAAATAATGAAGGTAGAACATAAAAGTACTCACCTGAGAGTAGTGTCTTCTCTTTCAAGATTAATAAACAATTGGGAAATGTACTGAAAAGGCTTTCCCTGCAGAAAACTGTTAAATGCGAACACACATGTATAAAGTTACATGTATGTGATATATATTACATGAATTTATGCAACATTTTTTTCTTTCTAAGGTCATTAAAAAATTGTGCTCTTTCCTTTTTAATGGCCACTTATTTGGTTATTTTTCAAGGGGCGCTCTTGAAAAACAATTCTCCCCTGGCGTTAATAACAGATGAACGGTCAGTTACAAGCACGTGAAAATATAGAAACGTTAATGATTCACGAGGGCGCAACCTCTACTAGTATGAAGAAAATTTATTACTTATTATTCTGTTCAAACTTCACTACACGTTTATAAAATAATGATTTATTATTTCTAATGTTTGTTCTTTCATTGAGTATTTTTTTTAAAAAAACTTTCACTATTGCCATCAAAATATACTTCTTGTTATTGTAAGATTTTACATTAATACAATAAAAGTGAAGTATATATTTTCAAAAATCATTTTGTATTCAGACTTATGTTCAGGGATATATAACATATTGAAATTTATTTTTATAAATAAAACATATTTAATAAACAATTTTAGATCATCTATTTATGAATACCAATTTATAGATCTAGGCTGCAGATTTAATGTAGGACTTTGAAAATAGACATCAATCTTATTTTCCTATTATCTCCTTTTTCAACTCCTTTGTTTTACAATGGTTATCCAATTTTTAATTTTATTTTATTCTTTTTTTTTTCATTTAATCTTTTTACATCCAACTATTTTAAGGATTATTTATTTTTATTAATATATCAATAATCACATCATA
The DNA here is from genome assembly GCA_028023455.1 of Epiperipatus broadwayi. Taxonomy (NCBI): domain Eukaryota; kingdom Metazoa; phylum Onychophora; class Udeonychophora; order Euonychophora; family Peripatidae; genus Epiperipatus; species Epiperipatus broadwayi. The sequence continues at coordinate 1,372,398 of JAQFVV010012479.1, read as the reverse complement.
TGTTACAAACCACTTTAAAAAAATATTTATAAAAGATTGATATATAGACAAAATATTATTCTTCACCTACTAAACCTTTGCCGCCATTTTTAAGGAGAATTTGCCATAAATATTTTATATATTTACAATTTCACTGGCTTTAAATATAATACAAATTTATAAATCATTAAAATAAAGCAATTACTTTTCTGTATTAATTATATAAAATAAAACTATTAATTGCACCTAATCATCATCATAATCATTATCATCCCATTGCAGAATTAAGATATCTCCCAGTTCAATACACCTTCATTGATTTCTAGCTTCTCTACTTCACATCATCCTTGCACACTTTCTTATTTCATCATTCATGTCACCCATGGTCTTTTTCTAGGTCTTTTACAATCTCTTGGAATCCAGTTCAGGATTTCAATTGTTCATCTATTATCATCTCTTCTAGAAATATGTCCAGCTCAACTTCACTTCACTCTCTTAACTCTTTCAATAATGTAAAAAAAAAAAAAAAAACATTTGTTTATTCTCTCAACCATGTATTTCATTTTTGGTCTCTTCTTGTTACTCCTAACATGCATTTCTCCATACTGTTTAATGTTCTGAAGTCTCTGTATTGCTCTTTTGTTAGGTGTCCAAGTCTCAGATCCATAAGTAAGAACTGGTAAAACATACTTATTAAAAAACTAATATATACATTGTTATTAATTTTCTTTTTTTCTGAGTCAACATAATATCTAGTAAAATGAAAATACTCACAGAAATTTTTTTTTTTTTAATAATTAGCTTTATTACTGCTTAGCCTTCTTTTAATATGTAAAAATATATTGAAAGGATGCTAGGCAGTAATAAAGCTAAATATTAAAGAAACTACATTTTCTGTGAGTTTTTTTCATTTTATCTAATATATACATGTATATATAATGCTGTCTATTAAGTTTCTGCATATTTTTTTAAATATTTTTTCTTTCTATTTTTAATTTGATATTTTTTCTCTATAGTGTTATAAGTTTTTTAATTCAATAGATAAGTTATTGAATAATATAAAAACATGATTGCTTATCATAATTTCACATTTATAACTATTTGTGCAACTATGTATAAAAGTGTTTTTCATAGACTGATTTCAGATTGTTTAATAAGAGGTTTTTTTGAAAATATTATTTAAAAAAATGTTTATTTTATAAATATATATATTCAAGAAATTCTTTAAAAAAGAATATTATATTTTTTTAGTCATTTTTTTATATATAATTTTTCTTTAATAGATTAGTTTTTTTTTTGTTGCAATAATTTTAGTATTTTAATATTAAAAAAGCAGGCAACACCATAAAGGGTTATTTTATATTTCAATAAAGATTGATAAAGGGAAAATGTCTTTGATTTTGGAAAAGATTGATATGAAATATCTAAATTTATTTATTAGAAAGTTAATATGATGTTTCCAAAATATTTTTTTCATCTGTTACCATTCCATGACATTTAATATTGGGCTGGACATATTGCTAGAAGAAATGATAATAGATGGACAATTGAAATCTTAAACTGTATTCCAAGAGATTGTAAAAGACCCAGAAAGAGACTACATGTGAGATGGATGGATGAAGTAAGAAAGTGAAAAGGGGTGATGTGGGGAAGAAAGCTAAAGATCAGCAAAGATGAATTGAACTTGGAGAGACCTTCATCCTGCAGTGGATTGATAATGGGTGGTGATGATGATGACTTGTTTTATTTGTGTGTGTGTGTGCATGTGAATTTTTGCCTTCATTAAAACTAATATTTTGTAAGTTTTTTCGAATTTGATTTTTAAAAAATGATACAATTTAACATTTGCATATTAACTGTCTTTCATAAAAATGACTAATTCAAAATTTTATATATTCTATCTAGTTACTGACTACTTCATAAGTATTGGTTCTGGAATGCTTTAATCTGATAACATTTTATCCCACTGCAATGCCTCTATTTCATGCAAGCATGAATGGAAGCAACTTTTCAAACAAATCATATTATTAAAAAGTTATGCTATTGTTTGCCACCATAGCAAAAGTATTGATGAGGCTTCTGTTGTGTTGTATTTTCATGGAAACAATTATTAAATAGTATTCACAATGTAATATAATATAAAGTTATGCTGGCAGATGGCAGGACAGTAGTTTAAATATATTAACTCGGCACAAACAGAATTTATCCTATTCCCAAATAACTTTTTCTAAACAATAAATTAAAATTGCTATAATTATTAAAGTATTATTAAAAATATTTTTATTAAAATTATTATATATCAGTAAGGTAAGAATATATTTCAACCTGTTTTTGCTTCATATTGTATATATATATATAATTTCACCATTATATGACATAAATAAGGTAGTTTGGGAATTAAACTGTGTAATATTTTTGATTACTTCACAATATTGTGTTGAAATAGTATCCACTACTGTCAAGGCATTAGTTCTCAAATAGTAATGATATTCAGTGTGAGACAAAGAATGAGATTGAGCATTAAGAGTTGAGTATTCAGAATATGGTCATTAACAAAACTACTTTAATTATATATATATATTATAATGTCATAATCATTACAATTTCAAAATGATTAAATTTACCAATATAAGTTGCATAATTGATTATTTAATGAAAGTTGATTGAATCTCCAAGTTCGTTATTAAATGGCAATAATAAAGATAGGAAGACCAAAAGCAAATATAAATTTAAACCACTAAACATCACATGATCACTATTTCTAGGCTTGTGCATAAAATCCCTATCTAGTGCCTACTCTTCCAATATTGGATATTGGGGATATTGGATGAGTAGGCACTAGATAGGGATTTTATGCACAAGCCTTCTGGCACTCCATTGATTACTCTGGTTGGCACTGAGTGGCACTACTGTATGGAGAGTTTTGCCTGTTTTAATAATCATAAATTTAAATATAAAAATAGGGCATTTTATTATTAGGTATTGCAACATAATACTTTTGTTATTAGGATGTTAAAAAAACAGACATATTCTATTATCTTTGCCTTTCTTTTAAATGAAAAAACTGTATGACTTTCATTAGTTTTTTAATGTTTTAAATAATTTGCTTGATACCCAAAAGAAAGAAGAAACATTCTTTTTAAAAACAATGTTTTCATTTAAAATATTTTATTTGCCTTGTAGTTTGATTCAGAGTGGAAATACATAATTATTTATTAATTAAGCAGCCCAACTCATGAATTAAAAACCTAATAAAAAACAAGTTTAAAAAATGTAACCGATAAAATATATTATTTTTATTTCAATTAATGCTAATCTAATAGGAATGGATTAAAATAATTTCAATATTAAAAATTAAATAAGTAATTGCGACTAAAAAAATGTAAAGTAAAAGATAATTGTCTTGATCTAAATAGATCAAACCTACAGTCAAAAGATAATTGTTTTCACAATCTTTATCATTCATTTCTAACAATAAAATCACTATTCTTATTAATATATTAACAATAAATAAATATAGCATTAAAATCATTTATGTTCTTTATAACTTTTTCAACGTGTTTTTACAAATCACTATGACAGTTTCGATTGCCCCAGCAATCTTCTTCAGAATTATAACAAACACTTTACAAATACTTCAATGCAAATATACAAGAACATATAATTTTACATTATATATAAATAAAACAAAATCAAATCCAATCAACAATAATAGGCTGTACGAACATGACTAATAAATTGAAATAAATAAAAAATAATCAGGCATCAATAAAATATCAATACCAAGCTGATACTCAAAACGAAAATGATGATTTTTAGAATAATGATAATAATTCTGATGAATTAAACAAGCAAGAGACTTCTTCCAATAATATCATATAATCTATAAAATCCAGAAGCAACAAAAAATGTTGATTCATAAACTAAATCAGAAATTGAAAATCTTGATTATATTCCATTTCTTGACAAAATGTAAAATATAAATGTAACATTACTGTAAATACTAATCCTTGAGTAACATGATTATTATTTTCTATTAATCTATGATGAGCCCATGTTACATTAAATCTATGCCAGTCGTACTTTCCCACTCATTATTATTACCACATGCTACAATTAAGACAATATTGAATATAATTGTCAACCTTAGTGACACAATATTTCTGAAGATTTTTCAAAAGAAGATTTGTTTCAGGAGATATTAAGACAAATTACAAATATCAAATAAACAGAAATAGTGCACTTTATGATACATATAACTACATTTATTATTTCAAAGATTTTGTATAATTGTTACAGAATTTGATACATAACTTTTTGCTACATTTTAATACTACTGTCTTTTTTGTTCATACAGGTGACTACTCTTGTTTATGAATAGCTTCTCATCATGATAATTAAAAATTTCAAACTTTTAAGTAATTTTTAATAATATTAAGATAAAACCACCATAATTATATCTATTACAATACAGTTTTACATTACATTTATTTGTCTGTGAATACTAATTTTATTCAAAGATAAAGAAATAATATAACATGCATCTCTACATATATCATTTTTTTACTAAATTGTAATAATTAATATTAATTTTGCCATTAATTATCTTTATATAAAATAAAGATAAATTCCAGATCTTTCTTTCTCTAAAATAAAATCTGATTTTATTTCTTACTTGTTAGTTTTGAAATACTCTTTAGATTAGTAAAAAATTGAGAAAACCTAATAGTATTATTTTTCAGCAATCATTGTGGTGTTGTTGCTTATATATATATGAATAATAGAGAAATAAGTAATAAATATGGCTGAAATGAGGTTAAAATACATTTTTTTACTAATTGGCTGAGTTAACATTCAACTTAGAGTGTCTGTTTCAAAGCATCAGTGATAGATAATTAGCAAAGTGTTCAAGTAATTCTGATTATAAAAGATTAAACTTGCGATATTTGAAAGATTTTCAGAATTGCATGTTTAAAAGGTAATTGCAAAGTGCTGTCTACTTTGTTAAACAACCAATGTCTATTGAAGGTAATACTATTGATTCATATATTTATTGCATGTGAGGAACTAGATATGTGTCAAGTATCTTAAATCTTACATTTGTTGTGGTTAGGCATACAATGCTGGAAGATATGGGTTTAAAAGAATGGCTGGCAATGATATATATATATATAACTCTGTGGATGGCTTGTGTGATTTTTATTCAGTTACAATATATATATATATTTATACATATATATATATTGTAACTGAATAAAAATATACCTTGAAGTTGAATGTCATTTGTAACTGAATAAAAATAATTATCAGTCATACTGCATCCTTAGTCATAGTCTAATTATCATCACCATTTGTAGCAGAATAAAAATATGAACCAAGAAAAAACAATCCTAAATTTAATACTTCCTGTGAATTGTAGTATCGTTTGAAACAGAATAAAATTAATAAACTAAACTAAAATGAATATCAATCAATGAATAACAATCTAACACTTAATTTAATAAAATAATAATAATAATAATCTTTGTTGTAACCTCATGAATTCAAATATTTTTTAGAACATCTAGAAAACAAAATCATAATTTCAAGCTAGCCTAAAATATTAGCATTAGTTGTAATAGATGGATGAGATAATAAGTTTAATACACCCTACAAATCTAAGATATCAATGATATCTAAATAAATAGATAACTCATTAACTGATTTTTAATTACAATTTTATAAAATCAAATGTAACATTAACTCAACTACACTATTCCATTAATATCAATATACTCTTATTAACTAAGTCAACTATTATAGAGAACTACTACAGAACAAGTCCATGTGGATATATGCTGCCCTGGGAAAAAGTGACAAGTTGTTACAAGAAACTTGAATATCAGTCATGAATTCAGTCAACTTTTAAGAAGATGAGAGTGCATTTCAGAAAAAGCTATACCAAAACCTAGGTAGATATATATGATAATTCAATGTCTAGACAGATTTTATTCTCTTGACAAACTTATATAAAACGTAAAGTAATCAAATTGTTACTATCTAATTAAGAATGGCTCATCTATACTAACAAACTAACTTTATAATTAGTGTAATTTAATTTATTTTATTTTGATTATTGTACTGTGTTTTATATTTTTTTGTAAATAAATATATTGTTTTGAGTTATTAATTGCTTTATTCTCTCTCTCCCTATATCTTACCATATAATATTAATTAAGATAATTTTGTGACCTATATATATATGTGTGTGTGTGTGTGTTTAAATATACATTGTGTGATAACTTAAATAAATTCAGTTTCTTGCTTTTTATGCTAGTCAGGAAATCAAGCTTTTAAATCACCTTCTTTTGTTGATATTCTGCCTTTGGTTGGGTGGTTCTTGAGAATTTATTCACAGTATAAACAGAAGAATGTGCAAAGGTATGCCCATTGGTATGGTTAATGTGTAAAAATATTAACCATATTAACTCCTTTGCTTGTATAATGGTACCTCAAATTTATGTAGGTTATTATTATTATAAAATTTAAAATTAATAACCCAATAGTAATCAGTTATATAAATTACTCTCACAACTTGGCAATGAGAACACTTCAGTTATAAATGTCAATCTAAATTGAACGAAGTGAGTATCCATCCTAGTACACCCACACACACATATAAGTTAAAATATATGATACAGTATTAGCATTACTCTTAAAGCATGAAAGAATATTTGACTATGCTTTGAATTCTAAAAAAATATTGATACTTTTCAATGAACATAATAATAACAAATTCAAAAATATATATATATAGTTTACTGACAATGTAAACTCAATATTAAAAAGAAAATTAAACAGACTGTGGTTGTGTGCACTTTGGAATAAGTGCGCTAAAACGTACATTATTGTAATTTCCTGTGTTGTTTTAAATATAATGTTTTTTTTTTCTTTTCACAAAGGATTGAGCACCAAAACTGCATTAAATTTTATTTATTATTTTTAATGTTTTTTTTTTTTTTTTAATATAAGTATATTGCCTTTAATACATTGTATTTCTGTAATGGAATCTTTAAAATTATTTTTATTGTATAACATGTTATTAATATTAATAATTAATATTTTTAGCATTAAAAGATTTTTACTAAAGTATATATTGTGATAAGAATTACTCCCATGTATAAAAACATCTTTATTTATTATTAGATCAGTGACTCTCAATCTTCCTAATGCCATGACCCCTTAATACAGTTCCTTATGTTGTGGTGACCCCCAACCTGTAATTTTGCTACTGTTATGAATGAAAAATATGTGTTTTCCAATGATTAGGTAACCGCTGAGTAAGGGTTGTTTGACCTTCAAAGAAGTTGCAACCCACAGGTTGAGAACCACAGTATTAGATAAAAGAAACTTTCATAAATCCATATTTTTTAAAAATAAAATATTAAAAAAACAACAACAACAACATATGATACTAAAGTGTGATAAAAATAATCCAAATTAATTCGATGATTGAGTTTGAAGTGGACAACTAACCACCAAACTATAATATGTAAATAAATGTGTATTTATTTAACTTATATCAAGCTTTATTTGCAACCATGACAAGCCAAACTTTCTCATTCTTAAACATTGTTGATGATTGGCTCTCAAACAAATGGAAAAGGTGAACTTTACAGTATCACTGTTATAATGAAGTCAAATTGATTAGGGTATACTTATATCAACATAACACAGCCGCTTTTCATCCTTCTCATTCATTTGATCCCTAGGTATTTTAATGTGGTCTATCATATCTCTAAGGGCTTGCACACATGATAATAAATGCATGACAGCCAATCAAATCACACTTTTCCAACTACTTTATCTTGCACTCTTAATTTTTAATAGTTTATACCTACTTGCTTGTTTAATATCATCAGTCAATTTTTATTCTCCCTGTTAATTATTTAAGTCTCTTGGAACATATCCTTCGTAAGTTCTTTATTTATATGAATATAACAAATACAATTTTTTTTTTGTTTTTGCTTATTTAATTTTTTTTAATAAATAATATTTATCATTGTTATGTTTTTAATTTGTTTTTCACATTGATCTTATCTTTTATTTTCCAAATTCACATCTCTACAGTCTTTGATCATCTATTCTCTTTATTTTCTAATCATCTAAATAAATTGAAACCAATGATTTTTTTTTCCTCTTTTCTGAACAATTGTAATATTCAAACAAATGTTTTGGGAATTCATATAGAAAAAGTAGCCTTTATAATTTAAACTTAGCTTTTATTAGTACTTAGCATGCTTTTGATATGTAAAATATTATAATCATAGCATTATTACTTCTTTAGTATTCTGAATGTTTAATACTAAAAAAGTAAAAATGCTATTATTAATATGCTATTTTACATATTGAAAGAATGCTAAGCATTAATAAATGCTAAGTTTATTTTATAATAGGTACTTTATATATAGTTACTTTTCTTTACAAATGCCCACAGAACATTTTTTTGAATATTACAATGATCTAATTTTAAGCTATCACCATCATCATCAACAACCATTACCAATCCACTGCAGGATGAGGGTCTCTCCAAGTTCAATCCATATTCTCTGATCTTTAGCTTCTCTTGTTCACAGCAGCCCTGCACACTTTCTAATTTCATCCATCCATCTCACATGTGGTCTCTTTCTGGATCTTTTAAAAATCTCTTGGAATCCAGTTTAAGATTTCAATTGTCCATTATTATTATCTCTTCTAGAAATATGTCCAGCCCAACTCCACTTCAGTCTTTTATTTTTTTCAATGAGGTCAGTAACACCTGTTTGTTCTCTTACCCATATATTGCATTTTCAATCTCTTTTTGTTACTCCCAACATGCATCTCTCCATATTTCTTGAGTGGTCTGAAATCTCTGTATTGCTCTTCTATTAAGTGTCCAAGTCTCAGATCCATTAGTAAAAACTGGTAAAACATATTTATTAAAAATCTTCCTTTTCAAACACATAGGCATATTTCCTTTTAGTATTAAGTTATTTCTACCAAAAACACTCCAACCAAGTTTAATACTATGATTGATTTCCTCCATTATGTTCCATATGTATTAATAATCTGACCAATGCATTTGTAGCTGTTAACTTCTTCTAATTCATCATAATCATTTTGAGAAAATCCATTAAACATTACTTTAGCCTTTTTAACATTTATCTTTAGTCCTACTTTCCTAATTTCATCTGATAACTCCTACAACATTTCCTCCAGCTCTGAAACATTATTTGCAAAAACAACTATATTATCTGCAAAATCTAAATGACTTAAATAATCTCCATTTACTTTCACTCCTTTAGCTTCCCATTTTAATCCACAAAATACTTTTTGCAGCACTGCTGTAAAAAGTTTAAGGTATATGTATAATAAAACGTCACCATCCCCTCTCACAAAAAATAGAGGTAACTTTATTGTATTAATTGAGATATGGAATAATCCACGATTCTTATTAAAAGGTTGTTATATATCTGAATTATTAAAAATATTACTTTAATTTATTTATATCTACTTCTACCATAAAATAACTAACTTTTTAAATATTTTTAAGCCTCATTTTTTTTAATCTTTCACTAATTATCATTCTTAATTTTTTTATTATTTCCATCTATTTCAATAATTTTGTGTTAGCTGCATCAATTCCGAATTTTTTCTAATTCCATTAAACACTTTGTATCCTGTTGTTTATCATTACTACAATGTTACTATCATCAATTCTGAGATAGCTTTTTTTATTCTCATATAAACGCAAATTATATCAAGGCTCTCACCAGTATCATTATATAATTTTAATCATAAAATGAAACTGGAGAAAGATATGAAATGAAATTGAAGGAAGGCAATACCTCTGTCTAATACTTCTTTCCATGTGTACTTTTTCTAAAAAAAGATCATTTACTCTTATAAAAGTTTTTATTTAGATTTGTTTACAAATTTCAGCCTCCTTTCAATCTTTTCTTTTTAGATGGCACACAAAGATTTTTTAAGATCAATATAAACATTATTATTATTTTTATACATATTTTAAATAACTTCTTGCCATGCAATGCAGAATGACCAAGTCAAAGACATCACATGATCTTATATGATATTCATTAGCAAACTCTTCTATTTCCAATACTTTTATGTCATCTAGTATAAGATTTAGTAATCAATAGATGCCATATAGTTGTATCTTATTAAATCCTTATTCAGAGAGGAAATTTTGATAGAACAACAGTAAATAAGGATTTATTACATCCTACATCCTGGTCCTGTTGGTTACTCATGATTACACTAGATGGTACAAAAATAGTGGGAGGATTTTTCTATATATAGAGTTTAAGTTAATGATACAACACCAGCTCAAAGGCTAAAGATATCTGTATCAAGTGGAAGATTCATGAGTTCTGGTAATGTAATGGACACTAAGATAATTAGAAGATTTAATCGATCAAAAATGGGGGTAAAATGGCAATCCTAAAAAGTGAAATATTCTACACCAAATACAGTAGTAGATAGCATTATTAGAGAAGTAGTTTAAGGTCCTAATGTTTTTGGATCATTGAGAGTGGTGAAGTGGTAGCTCAAAAAAAGAAAAATTACTAAATCAATTGCAGCAATAAAGAGGCACAGTTAGGGAGACAATTGTAAAGAAAAGGGCCTAAGATTTTTGAATCAAGAGCAGTTGTTAAGTAAATGACCCAAAGACTAGGGGTTCTGGATCAAGTGCAGGTTTAAAGGTAAGGTTTTCAGAACAATTCTTAGCTGATGAAAGTAAACGAAAGGATTTGGTTTTGAATAAAATTGTTAGTGATGAATAAAACCATACACACATTTTTATATGTATTGCGTGTAACAATGTACGTCATTACTTCGATTCATCTCTTATCCAAATATTTTTTCCCGAATTAAACTTTTTATTCATATATTAACTTCATAAAATTTTAGATAGTGTCAAAATCGCAGACAAAAGTTTCGACTGCGTAATTTTTACAATCAAAATAACAGTTATATATGTATTTGCGTGTGTTAACGGATATTGTTTGGTTATTGTTGTATATATTTAATGAAATCTAAATAATTTATAAACTACGTTTATTCAAACTTCTAATTTGAGTTGAAAAGTTTGTAAAGTAAATCATTTGTGAGTTTTCAAAAAAAAAGAAAGAAAAGGCAGTGCAGAAGGAAAAGGTTACCATTAACAATGCATTATGGGAAAACAGAATTAACTATCTTATTCATACTATAATTGAATTTTTGAAAGATGGTATTTAAAGATGAGTGCTTTAAATTTGGTCATTTATGAATAGTTTATTTAATGACAATTAAGCTTGGATTTTCTAGTTTCAGAAGACTTTACGTACGACCTTTTTTCAAATGTCTACTTTTTATATTGTTTTCAGCTTCCAGTATTTCATCCCATAGGAACAGATGCAGTTGAAGGAGGATAAAAAACTTAGCGCAGATATAGCTTCGTTTTTCCATCTGTTATATGATCTAGTAGGTCATTTATCACCAGCTTATCTTAGTCATTATTTAACTTTGGTGAATTTGTAAATCAAAAAAGACAATTTGCATTCAAAGTAAAAACAGAAAAAAATCATTTGCATCAGAAGTAGGAATGACAGCATAAAAAATATTATTTACATATCATATAAATATATGTTTGTATGTGCATACTTACATAAACATACTATTATCTAAATTGTAATACAAAAAAATAAAGTGCAAATAAAAATAATCAAACAAGCAATTATTATAATGTATGTGTATCACAATATATAGAGATTACTATTATCTTAGCATATTCTATTATAATAATTTTCTTTATTATCTATTACTTATACAAAAAAAAAAAAATGGTCTAAAAATAAAAGTTAAAAAGGCTAAAGAAATATTCGATAGATTTTCACAGAAAAAAATAAAAATTGATAGCAATGTATTAAAAGAAACTATCAATTACAAATATCTGCATAAAATTGTTAATACAGATGAAATATTGTGGTTAAAATTAATTCTAAAATTAAACGTGAATAGTTTTGGTAGAAATAACTTTATATTGAAAAAAATATGCTTGTGTGTTTGAAAGAAAGGTTTCTAATAATTGTATTTTAGCAGTTATTACATATGAATTTGAGACATGGACAAATAAAAGAAGAAGAATGAATACAGAAACATCAGACTATTCAACAAAGAATAGAAGAGAAGAATGGATCAAAAGTAAATATGTGGATGAGAGAACAAACAGTTATTAATGACATTATTGAAAGAATTTACATGTTGAAATGGAGCAAAACTGAGCATATTGCTAGAAAAATTGATGATAGATAAGTCCAATATAGAAAATATATAATTTAAAACATATATACACAACTATTTTAAAAATGTATATAATTATCGTTTTTTTTTTTTTTTAAATAAAGGTTTTAGTTAAATAAAAAAAATAATAGTTGAATCTTAAACCGTATCTTAAAAGATTTTAAAATACCTAGAAAAAGACCACATGTTAGATAGATTAAACAAATAATTCACTCGTTGGTGAGAGAAAATAAAAATTGGAAACACTGGATTAATCTTGAAGTGAACCTTATTTTATAGTGGATTAATGATAATGATCGAAAATGATCATGGTAATGGTAGAAGCATGATTTGCTTTTATTATTTAATTTCTTTTTAATTATATCTATTACAAATATTCCTATTTATATATATTGTTTGTAAATTATGGTTTGCTATTCAAAAAGTCATATGACCACTTCAAAAGGTGTTTTGGTCACTTGAAGTGAAAAAACTGAGCTCTATAAATAAATAATTATATGATCAGTTTCTTAATAGTCTACGCAACATTTGATAACCTAAATGGAAAAATGACTATATAGTTACCTTTAACTGGTAACACTTATTTTAATTAATTTTTTTTCAATTAAGAGTTAATGCAATATCTACTTCTTAAGATTAATGATATCACTATGGTAAATTGTACAAAGTTTAACATTAGGATATTTTCAACAGTTAGATTTACTTATATCTCAAGTGGGGTATAAGTTTTCCATAATTTTATTTTATTTTTATTATCTTTTTAATTTTATTTTTAAATATTTAAGTTTTTGATTTTGCAATTCCACATAATAAGGAATTGTAGCACCTACTGCAAGATGTCTAATTTTATAATAAAAAAAAATTACTATCAAAATAGGACCAGTATCAGGGGGAAATGACAATTTATAAAAACAATTTTTTAAGAATATTTTCCTCAAACCATTTTGCCCACTCATCACTAGCTTCAGTAGCTAATCCAAAATGTTTTCAATAGCAGAATTGTACAAATTTTTATATGTGCGTGTGTGTATGTATGTGTATTCATGAATTGAGAGCACTTCATCACACTATGTTGGCTCTAAGAGAATTTACCTGTATTTAGAAATTTATGAACTGAATATGACTTAATAATACATTTCTTTGATGTGTATTTTATTTTGTTGAAATATAAATGTGTTTGGATAATAATTAATGAAATATAACTGTGTTAATAAAATAAGATTACTATAAAATAAGCTGAGTTCCACACAGTAAAATTATAATATCCCATTGCCCATACAACATCAATTTTAGTTATGAATATTATTGTGTGTTTTTTTTTTAAATCTTTAAATAACTTATTGCAGCATTAAGACTTTACCAATACCTCTTTATAGAGAAATAGTGATTGAAAACTCTGTATTTTCTACAGTTTGCAATTGGCCAATGGTGAGGAGTTGAGTGTATATCCATTCTTGTTTTACCTGTCACAATGCACAGCTAGATAAATATTTACTAATAAATGTAATATGGTTAATGCAGTTAATTATGGGTCAGTTACCTGAGAAAAAAAAGTCAAATGTAAAGGTAAGATAAAACTACCCTTTGAATAAATATTGTCTGCAAAACAAAGGATCTCCAATAGCTTTCATAAAAATAGTAAAGGAAAAATAAGTTTTCATCATCAAGATTACCAATTACTGGCTGTGAAACTTTAATTTTTTTTACAGTTTTATTTTTATCTTCCAACTGAGAATATTTAGATACCCTTTTACAGACAAATGATGACAGACTGACAAGAATAAATTCTGGCTAGATACATGAATAAAATCCCAAACCTATTCAAATTTTTACATGGCCCAGATTTAAACCCAGATTGCTCTTTCATTGCATGATGAGATCTTGTTCGTACTATTTTCTTGATTACACAATTAATGATTTTTTGGTTTGCAAAGCATGTGCTGAGGATTTATTTGATTGGGTTATAAAGTTCATTGTATGAGTTATAAAGTTCATTGTATGTTTAAATAACCATAATAAAAGTAAATAATTATATTTATGGATTTTGCTTAATGAAGTGGACATTCGTGAAAAGTAAAGCTTTTGCCATTACTGAAAATTGTATTCCATGTTAAATTTTAGGCTGCTTTGAATGATTTGTTCACCATGAAATTATTCAATGTTGCATTGCAATAACGTTCAATATATCATTCTTTGATTGCCATTTTTTAAACGTATCTTCAGGCTAAAATATCTAGTTGTAACATACATTCTACATTTTTCATTTCATATCTAGCTTTAAAAAGTTTACTTCAAGCAACCTCATTTTCACAAACAATCACTTTCAGCAAATGTATAAATGAAATTATTAGTGGTCTGTGCTTTTGGGAGTTTATATAAAAATTCTCAAGAAGATTGAATAATAGAAGTGGAATTGAGTTATAATCCAGAAACCTGCAGCTCTGGAGTCCACCTCTCTACTACTGCTCCAAACCATGCAAGTCAAAAACAAAAGTTGGTAGTCGAGTGGTCAGCACAGCGGCCTTACAAGCAGTTGTCCCGGGATAGCGGGTTCGCTTCCTGGCAGATACTATGACACAGGAAAAAAAAAGTCAAATATTTTATTTTGCTTTAGGGAATCATAAAAAGTTATTCAAAGCTGGAGATGTGATCCATAAATTTTAAATCACCACCATCACACTGAAACATAAACGGGATTATTAACCTTTTTTTATTATGGAATTTCTCACCTTCTTTCATAATGCAGCCTTTTTTTCATCTTTTTAAGTATTTAATAATATTAAATTAGCTTCCTTTTAAAATAAATTGATATTTGTTCAAGGTCATCAAGTGCTATTTTTAATCATTCATCATTACTTTTATCATCCTTAGTCATTTTGCTATTAAACATTTATTTTTATAGCTGAATTTTAAATGTTGTCGGCAGAAAAATTAAGTTTTACATAAAACATGAAATATATAGGGTATATGAGCACAGACTTTCACATGACCCACCACTCTCCACCTATCTCATGACACTGATACACATGAACACACATATGTCGAAAAGAATAAATAATCACCAATATACGCACTCTATCTCATAACACTGATGCACCTGAACACACATATGTCGCAAAGATAAATAATCACCAATGGACCAACTGATAATCGCTAGTTTAGCGTAAAATAAGTATATTGGTGAGTATTTTTCTTCTCGACATATGTGTGTTCAGGTGTATCAATGTTATGAGATAGAGTGGAGAGTGGTGGGTCATGTGAAAGTCTGTGCTCATATACCCTATATATTACATATATAGACACAGATATATAATAAGCCTGTGTTTCAGTTATAAAACATGAAAGAAATTTAGATTTTGTTCTTTTTTCTTTTCATTCTTACATTGATTTTTTATTTTAACTGTAAATGCTGATACATTTCTTCAAGATTTTATAGAAATCGTATCCCTTGAGAGTCAACAAATCACAAATTAAAAAAATGATATTCAAATATATTACCTATCATTTATCCATATATATAATTAAAAGGCATTTACAACATTCTTTATAAGGTGCATGGTACTTTCTTTTTTCATATCTTCACTTCTCCCTATTTATGCTTCATGATTTCATTTATAACTAACGGATCATTCTTCTGTGTTTTAAAGCGTGCATGGAGACAGTGAAGAAAAATTTATAAATATCCTTTTTTTTAATGTCTGCCTCCACAAGTTTAAAGTGTAAGAATGAACTATTAATCATAAATAATGCAGCAAAATGGTGAACTTAATTGTAATTTTATATTAGAATATTAATATATTAAATTGATAAAAATCGTAAAATGCAATTATCTTTAAATTTTCACTATGTTATAACATTTGATTTGTGTTAAAAAAATTATTTGTTTGTATTAGCTCTTAATAAAATTATTGATAATTATTTATTAATAAAATTTACTACTAAGATAATAAAATTATTCCTATAAGCTAAATATATTTATTTCTTAATTTTACACTAGATGGCATAGCTGGAGTATGAGAAAATTTGTTATAGAAAGCATTATGTAAGCTGGGGCCATGTGATATTTTTTGCATTTCAAAGCATAGAACTGCTTATAGTTATTAAAAAACTAATGAAACAATAATATGTAGATATTGAAATAGAGTCAGGTCAATATAACTATACAAGAAAACTGCTTTTATTTCAAAACATTAATGTGATTTTAATTTTGGACTAGTTCCTTAATAAAACTATGCATCAGGTTTCAAATATCTAAGTAAAGTATACTCTTATTAATGAAAGACATTACTTATTCGTTATTTGTATCCATAATTTTTTGTAATTCGATATTTTGTCATAATATAAAAAGATGGAAATATAAATATATTAAAATAAACAAATCATTTCTTGAAATGCAGTGTTAGTTATGTATATTCTTATTAAGTCGTACTTGATTCATTATTTCTACAAAATAAGGAAATATAAACACATTAACATAAACAATCACTTCTCGAAATGTGATGCCAATTTATGTGTACTATCAGTTATGTATACCCAGGTTAGGTTTAATGTGACATGATTCATTATTTCTACAAAATAAATATAAACATGGCAGAGGGCAGGTTAGATTTAAATGCAACTTGATTCATTATTTGTACAAAATAAGAAAATATAATCATATTAAAATAAACGATCACCTGTTGAAATGAGATTTGTCAGTTATGTCTTCTTACACTAGGTTATTTACATCATTTGCTATGTGATATGAAGAAAATGGAACAGTCTTTTTACTATTACTTGGCAGGTTTAATGCAACTTGATTCATTATTTCTACAAAATAAGAAAATATAAACATGTTAAAATTAAACAATCACTTCCTCAAATGTGATTTGTCACTTTTATCTTCTGGAACAGTCTATTTTACTATTACTATCTATGCCATTATATATATATTGTACCGTTTATTTATATGGTACAAATATATTGGCATCCAGTAAGATATTTAAAAGCAAAAAAATAAATAAATGTAGTGATCTTTTAAAAGAAAAACATTTTTAGATTTTTCTGATTAGTATAATTTATTTTTTAAAAATAATGTACAATGAAAGTTAAAATTGTCGTTCGTATTTATTTTATGTAATTAAAAATAAAAGTTAAATTGGAAAGAATAAATGACATACAGATTACTGATCCAGATAAAGTAAAAATTCCAAATGTAAAAAGATTACAATTAGAAAAATCTTTTTAATAATTAAAGATGGCAGAATTATGCTAAAAAAAATAATAACTTTGTAACTTAAATTTAAGAGATAGTGTAGAAGATTATTATCTTATATGCTGATAAAAGAATGAACAAAAGTTATGTGCAGAAGTTTCAAAACTAGATCGGGGTATAAAAAGAGGAGGACAACCTCGATCTAGGTCTTCTCTATACCTTCTAGTTACGTGTCTGAAAACTGGAGGTTTCCATGAGCATACCTGTGGCAGTAATAGACATCTACACAGGTATGCCACTTGCAGTACCTAGTCGTCAAGCAAGCAATGGAGACGGGCCTTGTGAAGACCGCTTTTCATGATAAAAGGGTCACAACAACCATGCCTTTTCTCCATGAGGATAACCTGTGGCATGAATATACATCTACACAGGTACACCACTTGCAGTACCCAGTCATCAAGCAAGCAATGGAAACAGGCCCTGTGAAGACCGCTTTTTGCAATAAAAGGGTCATGACAGCCATGCCTTTTCTCTGGTTATAGAACGGAACAATAATGGAAGATGCCAGCAGGAGAGACCGATGGAAATTTTTAGGAGCTCGGAATCCCAAAAACACACACCAACTTACCGGTAAGTTAAGAGTAACTTTTCCTAATTGTGACAAAATTTGCAAACAATTATAAAAATTGATATCAAAATAATCCCGATCAATTCTTCAAGAGATTCTTGTGTACCGAAGAACTATTATCATTGAACTGTTTTTTTTATTATTAATTAATTCATGTCTGGATTAGTGTGTGTGTCATCTCTCCAATTAATTAAATCATAATGTTTTTGTTTTTTTTATTATTTATATTTTAATTTGTTAAAATAAAAAAACATCTTTATTTCTAATACCCCTATTCATTGTGCGTTATTAATGATTATTAATAAATTTATGAAAGTTAATTATGATTTAAAAATATAATTTACCTTGCCAACACTGTATCAAAACTCAATCCTCCAGAGTTTCTAGATAATTTCATCGTAGCTAAATAAATAAAAAAGGGATGTTCGCCAGTGAATTCTAAATATAGAATTCTGGCGCCTTTTAAATAAATTAAAAGCTGGCTTACTTTATCCCATTATTTTAGTGGTTACATTAGTTAAAAGAGTGTTGTGTGACCAGGAAAAATAATTGCGTCCATTAAATCTTACTGAATTGTATGACGAAACAAATTTAATAGATAGGACGTAATTTGGTCACCGAACACGAGTAGTTAACTCGTTTAAAACACCAAATAAGTAGTGGACGTTTCAATATATATATATTGTTGTTGGAATTTGGTATCTTTAAAATAATAATAGCAAACATAACTTAAACTTATTATAAAAATAATATCTTAAATTTATTTATCAAGTTTTTATAGCATTTGAATTTTTTGTAATAATTTTGGAAAAATCACAGTTTTCTATTTAGTTTTAAAAATGGCACAAAGATAACTTTAAAAATAAAAAGGTGGCAATACACTAATAAAATTCATAATATTGTATACATGTAAATAAATTAGTTAAAATATGATCACTAAAGCAATATTTTTATTAATGTACACATAATGGTAAAACTAATTATAGTAGTGATGCCAACTTTTAATGCAATAATTAAATGAGAATGTACATGTATATTTAAATATAAAGTTAGAATATTTTAAAATATTTAGGTAAAGTTATTTTAAATTTGAAACAAATTCTCAATTATTATTGTGAGAATGGTAAATGAATAATCATTTATTTCAATAACGGTAAGATACATATTTGTTGTAACATTGTGATTTGTATATTTAATTCTAATTTAGATTTGGATTTGAACTCAGATTTAATCCCTTATAAATTACATTAATTTCAATGTAGACAATACAATGTATTTGTATTTAAATATTACTTATTTAATTTTATTAAATTATAAAATTGTATTTAAATGTTTTAAAATGTTAAGTTCACCTCTCATCTGACCTAATAAATAAACAAAACACATTAATAAAAATTAATATTTAAAATGCATTTAAATAATTAAATGTAAAATCATTTTTGATATGGAAAATTATAAGTTATTTTGCCAATGTGAATATGTCAAAAGTTGTTTGTTGCTATAATTTAAAGTAAATATTAAAACATTGGTACATACCTGCATGTATTTGGTTTAACCCAGTTTTAAAAATTGATGGAAATGCTGTTCATAAGCAATTTTGTTAAAAAGTGGCAAATTTCACTTCTCAAGAAATTATTAATTATTCACTCTACACTTATAAAAATGAAGATAAACAACTTATTGTGATTTTTTTAAAGTTTACCACATAAACGGACTGATTCAAAAAATAAACTTTTGTCATCATTTATTGTTCTACCAGATACTATTCTTTTTCATCCTCTGTGATTTTATAATTAAAGCATCAAATCTTTTCAATCATTTATTTAAAAAAACATTCTAAAAGATTTCACCAAGATAAAAATATATGGAATCTTAAAGACTTTAAGTAAAATTTAGGTTATAAAGGATATTTGTTTATATATATATATATAGTTGCTTTGTTGAAATAAAGTATAAATTTATATATATAATATATATTTGTTTATATATATATATATAGTTGCTTTGTTGAAATAAAGACAAGAGGGAAACTCAAGTAAAAAATGAGGTTCTATAGGTAATGTAGTTTAAATTATGTATAATATTATAATTTCAATGTTATGACTCAGTATGTGTATAATTTGTTTTGATGAGAGATTATTAATTAATATTAATTATTATTTATCCATAATTTAAATATAGTAGAATGTTTTATTGGTTCCTAAAGTTGTCTATGTTGTTACTATTAAATGCCATAAGATATCTAAAAAGTAAGTGTAAATGATTATATAGTTTAAAATATTTGATAAGAATGTTCCCTTTTGTTTATAAATATAAATACATTATGTAATTAATTACTTTTGTGACAATAAGACTGACATATAAATAATATTATTGTTTAGTAAAGGAAAGTTTCTAGGAACATGTGACATAGTCTTTTATTGATAAATGTTAAATTAGAAAATTATTTTATATAAAAAAATATTTACAAGTGAATTACTTCAATTCAAAAATGCAATTGATGTTCTAACTTACAATCATAAAAATGATTTGATCATTTCGTACTCAAATTTCAGCATATCATTAAGAATATTACTAACTCTTCATACAAGTGTTGCTAGTAAAGATTAAGAATTATAAAAAAATTGGCTGGTAAATTTGTTAGTCATAGCTAAGTGTTCATGATATTGTATCTAAATTTGTTTCTGTAAAATCTGGGAAAGTAAATGTATAATTATGTAACAGTATTTTTTTTCATTGTTATCTACAATAAAACATATATATATATATATATATATATATATATATATATATAAAATTGGGTATAATTTTTTATTTTTTTTGAGGGGGAGGAGGGCACCAAATAGTGTTTTGTATAAGGACACTAACAACCCTACCTCTGTCTCTGTTTGGATATATGGATAGAACAGCACTGGATTAAAAATTTACTAAGAACTGCCTTCTAGCAATTGTTGATTATTCAAGCTTAGAATAACAGCATAAGAACAGTGAGATAATTTGCTTTGGAAAGGTTAAAATGCTATCTACATATTATAAATTATTATGCATTAACAGTTTTTTTTTGTGAGTTTCTAAAATGTTACCCTAATTATTAACGTAAAACATTGTTGTAATATTTTAAAAATATACCAAACGCATCTTGAATTATACCAGTTCAGAACATATTTGGTAATACTAGTATGTGAAAATTGTGAAATGGATGAGAATAATAATAATTAGATAGTAATAGAAGTTGTACTATCTAATCATCTCATATTAATCAGTAAATGAGATCTCTTGTTAGTATTAGCTAGTAATTAAATTTACCAGTTAGTCTGGTTTGATCTTGTAAATATTGATATACTCATAATAAAAAAAATATGAATAGATTATAAGGTATTGTATTCTTATGAATGTTATTCTATGGTTTACATTTTATCTTTAATCACATTTGATAAGGAATTTTAAGAACTGATATTTATTAAACTAGAAGGATATTTTTGTAAAATATTTTGTATATAATTTAATATTGCATGTATGTTTTTATTAAAACTTTTTTCTGTTCACTCCAGAATAAATCCAGCTTTGTTTGTATGAATAAATATTGCACAATTCATAGTAATTGAAACAGGAAGTAACTACCTCACATGAGTTATGTGATGTCAAAAATTATGAACAGATAGAATGATACCACTCTGCTTTAAATTCTATTGTCGTATGAGCTTTGTTTTTGTTGTAGCTTTAAAATTATAGGCTAAATTTTGTCTATTGTTTTAATTTTTGTACCGACTGAATGATCTAAAATCACCATTGAAAAATTCACAGGATGAAGAGTGAGTCTCTCTTTTAACAACATCTAAATATTAAATATTAGTTTTAATAAATGCAATAATAATAGATAATCATAACTTTTACATAACTGTAATAGAAATGAAAGTAACTATCTTTCACTGAGTTATGTGACATCAAAAATCATAAGAAGGAGAATACTCTATCTAACTTTAAGCTCTGTTATAATGTAAGTTTAGTTTTTGATGTAGTATTGAAATTATGGGGTGAATTTTGGCTATTGTATTAATTTATGCACAGAGTAAATTAGAACAATAGACAAAATTCACTGTATAATTTCAAAACTGTGTCAAAAATTAGGCTTATATAACAACAAAGCTTAAAGACAATCATTCTGTGTTTTTGTGCTTTTAACATCACACAACATAGTAGAAAGTAGTTACTGCTGTTTCAATTACAGATATTTAAATGTTATAATTATTTATAACTAGTCCATAATAATATGAAGCAACTTTAGTCCATATCTCTTCATGTAATCATATCATACTTGGATGCATTTCAATGGCTATTAATCTATAACTTAGTTTTCATTTTTGTTACTAGGTGGCAGATATAATTATGAAATAACAGCTCTAAATCAAAATTGATCATTGTACTGTTTACATATAATGGTTTATATTAATTAACCCATTAACAATGGCTGTATTCATTTGAGGACACCTGAACAAATAAGCATATTAATAAACAAACTTATGAATCTTTCATTTGAGTTAAATATCATTATTATTACTTTTATACTGGTTAGTGTTGGATGGTTTTTGTTTCATGCATATGCATTACTAAAAAATATTATATTTCCAAATTCTGAAAAAATCTAAAAAAAATTTTAATGGTAATTGACAGCTGATCAATCATTCTAACTGTAATTATTTATTTGATTTTATTATTTTTACAATTAGTGGTATATGATTCTCATTAAATATTACAGTACTTAAATAAGAATATTAGGCATTACCATTATATAATTTGTTATATATTTTTTCTTTTTATATAAGTGTTGACAATCACTTATTATGGACCCAAGAGTGACTCAAACAAGCTTCAGATGACTTCTATTGTGAAGAGTATAATAGAGCTGAAAGGATAGAGTTTTGGGTAGTTCCTCCAAATTTAGATGAACATATGGACTGTGAAGAATTTGATGATGATTTTATGGATGATACAAACATTATTCCAAATAAAATTCCTGATACAATTGAAACCTATGTTATTACTTCTAAGGTTAAATGTAAATGACGAGAGACTTGAAGATCGAACATTTGAATTTTCAACAAAGGAATATATAGAATTTGAGAGAACAGATGGGTTACAAAAGCATCCCCATTTTGAATTACAAAAAAGAGGTGAATTTGTTGATGAACTAAATAATGTAAAAGATGATTTAAAAAATGTATCGCCCCAAAATATTTTTGAAAATTTTCTTTGAGATGATATTATTATTTATATCTGTGAACAAACTACAATCTACTCTCATTAAAAAATAACCACAATTTTACTTTACAACCCAAGAAAATAACCTTTTAATTCTCTCTCTAACTGGGTATCATTAGCTACCACAGGAGGAATTATATTGGTCACTTGATAAATATTTGGGAGCATCTTGTGTTTTTAATGCCATGTCAAAAGACAAATACCTTGAAATACAAAGATTTGTGCATTTGGCTAACAATGATAAAGTTGAAAACTCTCATGATTGAATATATAAAATATAATCACTGATGGCAAGCTTATAAAAAAGTTTTGTCTGTGTAGTTGTTTTCATAAACAAATGTCTATAGATAAATCAATAGCAAAATATTTTGGTTAAAACCCAGCTAAAGAAATCAAAAGAGGAAAAACAATTAGATTTGCATATAAGATCTGGATGGTCAGTAGTTCTTTTGGTTATTACTAGACTTTTTATATACACTGTGAAACGAGGCTATGTAAAAGAAAACCTACTAAAGGTATACCATTAGACATCATGATAGTTACCAACCTTATGAAAAATTTCCCAGAACCATCAAAATGTGAATTGTTTTAAACAACTATCTCAGAATCTACCCATTGATGATTTATCTAAAAAAGAAAAATATAAGAGCAACTGGAACTGTAAGAGATAATAGATTACAAAAATGTTTTGTAAAAGATTCTAAAGTAATGGAAAAGACGGAAAGATGTGTGTATGGTTATACATTCAATGAAAATAATAAAACATTACATATCAAGTGGAAAAACAGTAATGCTTGTTCTATCCTAACAAATTATGATTTTGTTAAACCATTACAGCAAGACAAATATTAGTCTAAATATACAAAATTGAAAGTAAATATACCCCAACCAAAACTATTTTTTTTCGTACAAATATGGGGGTGTGTGGCTACACATGATCAATGTATTTTTTTTATACATGAATTCAATTAGAGGAAAAAAATGATGTGGGTTTTGCTTACTTATTGTCTGGATATAAGGATGACAAATATTTGGAAGTTGCATCATATTGCTTCGGAAACTAAACTAAATCAATTAGAATTTTGTCACAACATAGCATGCAGCTATTTGAAGAACAATGCTGATTTAAGAACACATAAAAAAAGGAAAACCAGTTCAAATATTGAAATTACTGAAGGCTACCATTTTCCTGAAAAACTCCATAGGCAGTTAAAATGTTGTTTTGCCACAAGAAAGCCAAGTGGTCTTGCAAAAAGTGTAAAAAGTCAATGTGCATTGAAAAAGGGTTGCTTTGAAAAATATCACATATCTGCATAACATTCTCATTTGAGGACGCCCATTTTTTATAAAATCTATAATAATATATATATTGACATTTTTTTTAAAAAATGTGTATCATTTCCCCCAACTTTACATATCAAATAATGATTTTTATTCATTTGGGTTTTTCTTAGGCGTTAATAAGCTAAGTGTTTGTTTTTTGTTATTTCTCATGACAAATTTAATATTACTGAAATATTTAAATTACTTTTTATTAGTTTTAATAATGTTTTAAACAAAAATTTTACTAACAATAGTTTAATTTTGGTTAAAATTTTATATGAAAAATTAAATCTATATTTTAATCCTCTGGATAAAAATTTACTATGCATCTCTTGTTCTAATTTATAAAAGTTAAGGGAGGCAAAATGTTAGTAATTGGCAAGCAATATCATTATTCTGTAATCAGCAAAGATAATTTCAAAAATTTTGTTGAATAGATTCTATGCAGTTGGATGTCAATCCTTTCTAATTAAATGTATATTTTGTTTTTAGTCAAGAACAAGAAACATTACAGGAAAAAGTGTAATTTCTAAAATCTTTAATTCATTTGATTCTTAAGTTGTTTGGCTAAGCCATTGGGTTTCAACATTTTAATATTTGAGATCCAACTTTCCATATCAGCCTTTAATCACACTCCCTTCCATTAATGGTTTAGAGTCCTAATGTTTTACATAATTAATATTAACATATCTTTATGGTGCTTATATGTATTTGCCTGTTTTTAAGGGTAACATTTTATTTTTATGTTAACAGAATACATCTTTTCTTGTTTTGGTTGCCTTTTTGTTCAGGAATTATCATTTATGTAAATACGAAGAGGAAAGAAGAATAAACATCAACCAGTATGTTAATGATCTAATAAAGGTTGGTTATGATTTAATAACCACCAATAAAAGAATCAAAACATTCCATGAAAACAAAAACAAACCAAGCAAGGATAAAAAATGACATATATGTCTGCCATACATACCTAATGTTGCAAGAGAACTAATCAAAAAATTGCAGAGTGAATTCACAGTAGGTTTTCGAACCTCTCCCAACTCCAATAGAATGATTAACAATTCCAAGGACAAATTTGACCTACAAACTACATCACATGTGGTATGCAGGATGACATGCTCTCAAGAAAACTGTGGAGCAGTATATTACAGTGAAACTCGGGCCACTATATAGAATAGAGTGGCTCAACACAAATATTTATACAAAAGGGTATTGAGCAGGAATGAAGATAGCTCAGTGTTTGTGGACCACCAAAAAGCAGCTAATCATGAATTTGAACCTGCAAGTGCTACAATAATTTCCACTGAAAGAAGTGACATCAAGAGGAAAATTAAGGAAGCATGATTTATAGCAAGAGATATAAATGCAATAAACAGAAAGGATACATGCTTTTCTATTTCAAAGAGATGGACAATATAAATGAGCTTACATAGATTTGTATAAATTATTATAGTTGAAAGCTATGAATATAGAGATGAAAGATCTGAAAGCACTTAGCCTTAAGAAATAATTATTACAACTAAGAATTTAATTTCACTATATACATTAATAAAGCATATTAAATCTTATAGTGGAAAAAAAATCTGAAATTATTAGTTGTTTTTTTTTCAAATTTTTTGTCCATTTTTCATATATATGTGCTCTCCCCATCCTCCATTATTTTATGCCACCTTTAAGGGGCACATCCTACAGGTGAGAATCAGTGGACTAAGATAATCGAAAAGGTCTATAGCAATGTTTTGAAATTAGCAGGATACAATTTATTTATATTGTATTTATACAATTATATGAAAAAAATAATGTTTTTGCTAGTGAAGCATTTGAAATTAGAAATGAGTGAATACTAGCTCCAATATTGTTGTCCATTTTTAATGATGGTCACTTTTGGAAAAACTTTATATGACTTTTATGAAGTAGTCTTAAAAATATGATATAGGTTTAATAATGGACTTTTTAATTTTGAATCAAACAAATAAATATACTTCAATGGCTTCTGGGTTTATAGTAGTATGGTGTTTGCACTATTCAGAATCTTCTTAATGTTTCGAATGCAACATATAAATATTTTGTTTGGGTAATTAATGTTTAAAAAATACTATTTTGTAAATTCAGTGATAGATCATCACATGATCACCATTTCTTATGCTTGCTCATAACTATTATTAAAACAGACAAAACTATCCATACAGTAGTGCCACTCAATGCAAGCCAGAATCTGGGGATATTGGGTGAGTAGACACTAGATAGGGATTTTATGTACAAGCCGTCTGACATCCATTGATTACTCTGGCTTGCACTGAGTGGCACTACTGTATGGAGAGTTTTGCCTGTTTTAATTTCAGTGATAGAAGAAAAATCATCACAATAATTACCCTTGGATATTTATCATCTTCTGACTATGAATCAATTTTATCATCTTTGTATCTTCTTCAAGAAAAATAAAAGATTTCAATATTTGGATTCAAAGCAAACTTTAATAATCAGCTTCTTTATTCGATAAATTAAAAGATGATGTGTTAGATGTAGCTATGACAACAAAATTACTTATGTTGAGAACTGATATTTTTTTCCAAATTTATTGTCCAGAAGCAAAACCTGTAAAATCTATATCTCCTATTGAAGATATTAAAAATTTTCATTTAATAATGTTTTTTTTCCTAAAAAATATATGTGACTAATTAGCAATGAAGCCATGCATTCACTTGGTTAGTTATGTGAAGGAAATAAAATTTTTAAAATAAACTTCTTTATAGCGAATATGATCAATTGGGAAAATGATATTTCAAAAAGGCTAAGATTGATTATTTTCATTTAGCATATATAGCTGAGAATAAAATAATGCAGAGAAATATCAATTAGGAAGATATGAAAGTGATACATTAAAATAAGTATATCATTGGTTATTTACACTGAGCAGGTATTGCTGAGGATATGAAGGCAGGAAAATACTTTAAAATGTAAAGTGTTCTACAATGACAACATATAAACAAACTAAAATATCAATATATAATAAAGCACTGTATTTGTGATTCATATATTACTTTGTACAGTTATCACAAAGCTCAATTTTAATGGGGGAGGCGGTTTAATCATTTTTCTATTTTACCAAAATCACTCTCCTTTATTTTTTTGGAGATATAAAGGTCATATATGTTTATTAATGACTACTAATGCTAATTTTTATTAATATTTTATTATATAGCAAAAAAAAAAGTCATTACTAATATAGTTAGCTGTCTCTGCCATTCGGTTTTAGGGGAAGCCTTAAAATCACAGCTGACACAAACAAGAAATAAATAATGTGAAATAATAATACAGAATATCAAAAATATCAATAATTAGATCCCCCCCCCACCAATATTCCCGGAAATCAAATATCAAAAATATTAGTAATTAAGAAATGATAAAAAAAATTAACGCATCACGTGCTTCCTCTCCCCAAACAAATATCAATATTTAGGAAAATAATTGATCCATTTTCAAATAATATTTACTGTACATATTTTCTTTAATGGCACATGTTATTGACGATGATCAGACTTTATGGAAAGAATATAACATGCGAAATCTAAAATAAACCTTTTAAAAAAACAAAAAAAAACAAAAGTCTAGTTATGCGTTTTAAAATGTAATAATTATGAATTCACTTTAAAATTCCCTGCATGGTTTAATAAAGAGAGTTAGGCGGGCTGGAGTTCAAGATCGGATCACGTCTTTTACTTCTTGTGTTCGAATTTCTTATGAATTGTCACACAATATAATGTATCTGATTATTCATTTCATTTTACTTTAAAATGATTATTTTCTTTTTAAATATAAACAAAAACTTTATACAGTTAAAAATATGGATATAAAAAGTTGTCACTGACCAAAATAAACACGATGTTTTAAAGAAACTTGATTCAATCAATGTTCAAACGGAGGAAGCATCGGTTTTCTGAAATTCAATAGACTGGAAGTCAAGTGATGTCACCCAGCAACCTTTTCTGAGTAAATTCTCAGAGTAAAAAAAACTATGAATTTACAGTTCTCACAACAGTCTTTTAAAAACAGAAACACTAAAATAAACAAACAACACTTCCTATATTTGATATATAAACGCAAATTCATTTTCAAAATATATTTTAATTCGTTTAAAATCATATTTAATAATAAGCAAAATAAAATATTTTTTTATTACCGAGATTTAGGAAGTTCTCAGGAAAGCCTCCCCATTCCCTTCACCCACTCACTCCCCCACTGTTTACCCTTTCCTCATTTTTCGTAAAATCGTGACAAGTCATCAAAAATTATTTAATATTTAAATACAAGTATAGGTTATGTACTTAATCTAGAAGTATTCGATCGGTTTTGAATCCAGACTTTCAAGCTCCCTCTAGTCATTCACTCCATCCTATACAACGGATACACACCGCCATTTTTCATAAAATCGTGACGTCATCAAAGATTATTTAATATTTAAATACAAGTATAAGATATATACTTAAGCTAGATGTAATTCAATTAGTTTTGAATGGAGGCTTTCAAGTTCCCTTTTGTCATTCACTCCATCCTATATAAACGATATGCATGACCACATATATTGAAAAAGATATATGATCTCAAATATACATATTTCACACTGAACAGTACTCATCAGTTGGTCCAGATCATCGTCTCCTACATGCATATGTAATTAGTGCTCAATTTATATTAAGATAGCAAATCTTCAAATTTTAATGAACAGGCTTCAATTCCCTTCACTCATTAAATCTTCAGCCTTCCATATCACTAAATATCTGATGGTAGCATGTTCAAAGCCCTTGCAAGCCAATTTTGTTGTCATACCCATCTTGACTATAAGTCATTCTATGAGAGGTCAGAATAACTTATGGTCAACATGGGTATGACAACAAAATTGGCAAGCAAGGGCTTTAAACATGCTATTATCATATTTTTAATGATATGGATGGCTGAAGAGTTAAAAAGTGGATAGGATTGAAGCCTGTCCATTAAAGTTTGAATGTGTGCTATCTTAATATAAATGGAGCACTGATTATTTATATGTGTTGGAGATAATCACCTGGATCAACTGATGAGTTCTGAGTATGACATACATATTGGAGATCATTTATCTTTTTTATGTGTATGTAGTCATGTTATCAGTTGTATAGGATGGAGTGAATAACTAAAGTGAGTTTGAAAGTCTGGGTTCAAAACCGATCAAATTACAAAGATTAGTTAATAACACTCGATAAAGCAATATAACTGCATGTTTACCACTCTAGTTAAGAAATACTGTGTAGTATTTAATAGATTGGCTGGTTATTCTTTTTGACTTGGAATTCAAATTCAGAATGATGAAAAAATTTGAAAAGTGAAAGGGGTATGAGGAGTTTGTAAACAAACCAAATATTTTTTTATCCTTACCAATCAGCAGTTAACTGAGATATCATTCAAATAGAGTTAGTAAATGAATAAATAACTAAGTTAGAAATTCACTATTGGTTATATTAGAGGCAGTAAAATGGCCCAATAGTTTTAACAGCTCATTTCAGAAAAAAATTCACTCAAACATCCCCTCATAGAGAAGCTGTCAAGGCAAAGTACAATTTACCTGATTTGTCAGTTTCCAGTTATTAAAAATATTTTTTTTTCCATTTACGACAAGAAAAAAATTAGATACCATTTACTAACCAACATTGCATAATTACCTAAATTAAACTAACTAATTAATATTTTATTTAGTTTACCTGGCACGTATTCAGATCTGATTTATATATATGGCAACGAGTGCACTTATGTTGTACCATGCTGCCAATACCTTAGGTCAATTGCATCATTTTTTTCTGCAAACATTTATTTAGATAGTTAGTAATCTCTTATAGTTACACATTGCAGTGTCAACTATATCCTGTTTCTGGTTATGGGCCTTTATAAACGTGAATTAATGTGTAGTTATCAAACATTTAAGTGTGGTTTTAACCACATGTTCTGACATTATCTGGAGTGATCAGAAGTATGTTAGAATCCTCAATCAAAAATGTGTGATTGTAAAATAAACTTTCTTCTGTGGCATGATCATTATAAAATATAGGTACTAAATATGATACTTTACAACTACATTTTTAAAAACAGCATATTCTGTGTAAGTTGCTATTATTTGCTACCTAATAACACAATTTATCTCAACTGTATAATAAACATATTACAATTCTCATACTAAAATTTGATTACAGAGTGATGAAGTCCTTAGAATATTAGAATACATTAATAAGAATTTCTCACACAATTTATATGTTTAATTAATCAAGATATTTTATGAGTCCATTTCTCTCCTAAACTCCAGCATATGACATTCATTCACTGAAGCAGAAAGTCAGGCCATTATCTCTTAGTATGCGTACATTATCTTTGCTCTTCAGATAATCTTGATGCACCAAATGCTTGAATATCCATGTCTATTTAATAATAACTTTTATTATATTATTCTTGTCAATGTATGGAATATAATTGTACCATAGACATATATATTTTTATTTTTCTTATTTTTATCACTTCCATTAAACACAATTCATTATCAGCACATAATGGTAGATCACCCTCCCTGGCTGCTATGATAAGATGATGCAGACATATGTATTGCACCAATAAAAATTTTTAAAAATCTGAAAATTTATTTGTTTATGCATTTACCTCAGTAATTTTCTTGCTTTTCTGCCATTCTTATATCCCGAGAATTTCATTTTATGTAGTTTGGTGTAATGATCAATAATAGATACTGGAGCTTAAGGATCCAGAGTCAGTCTTTTTCAGTGCTTTTTATGAATTCCCAAGGATTTATATATATATAAATCTATATTGAATTTTGGATATTTTTTAAAGTTACTGAGAATTTATCTAAGTAAGTACATAACTTTGTTCAGGCAGCCTACTTGAATGAAGTTAAAATAAACAGAGTGAGTGAGTTTTTAATTGTTGTATAGTGATTCATAGTTGTGCCTTGATTGTTCTCTGTGCTAATGGTTGAGTTATTATCTCAAAAAATTTGGAAAAGATTCTTGTTACTGTAACTTATTTGTGGTCCATTAAAAATATATCATAGTAAATGAAAGCCTATTATATAATTTACCCATTTTATTTTCTTTTCTTTTTTTGTCATACTCAAATATCTAATCATTGTGAGTTGGTAAATGAGTATCTAGCTGTTTTTAGTTTAAAAGTATAAAGCGTTGTTAGATGAGAGGTCATTGCAGCCACTTTGCAAGCAAGTAGTTGGTTGCAGATGGTTGTGGGTTCACCTCCCAGACGATGTTATGACATATGAAAAAAAATACAAATTAATTTAGAAGTTTTGTCAAGCATTGTTAGCCGAGAGGTCATTGCAGCCACCTTGCAAGCAAGTAGTTGGTTGCAGACGGTTGTGGGTTCACATCCCGGCCGATGCTACGACATATGAAAATAAAAAGTAACTATCACATACTAATTCAGACACTTTTCATGAAAGAAAAAGCAGTTTGTAGTAGGATATAATTAATCTTTACAACTAAAAAAATGAGTAATTAAATCAATGATTGCAAACATGTAATTTAATAGTTGAGTTATCATTAGATATTAAATTTTACATACTAATCAACCTATGTAAGTTTCTTTTGCTACAAACTTGAATAAGTCATAAATTATATAAACTTATATAGGACAAATAAAAATAATTGTAAGTTTTTCTTCAATTCCAAATTTGTTATTTGTTGAACACCATAAGTAGTTTAATGCATTACAGTGGCACAACACTTTATGTTTATCATTTAATATCCAACCAGGATTATTTATGAAATATATTATAAATGTTGGTATTACTTATTAATGTAATTTTCTCTACTCTTTTTGTTAAATAAAGTATCTGGATAAACAATGATTTGTAAACATATAATTTGAGTAATTTTTCATTTATTCATTTAGATTAAATAAAGATTAGGATATTAATTTATAAAGTTTTCTCCATATAAATGACAGAGCTAACATCCATAAAATTTCCTATAATTCTTAAACTTGTAACTGGTGTAAATTGCATGAGGTGAGGAATCAATTTAATGAAAAGCTGATAGAGTTAACACATGTAATATAAGTGTAATCTCACTTTTGTGTTCAGTAGAGTCTCTAGTTCCAGGGCAACATATATATATATATATATATATACATATCAAGGAGTATATATATATATATATATATATATACTCCTTGATTGTAATCATACCATTACAATATATAGCTATTTTTTAGATGCCGTAGATATTTCACTATGATAAAATATCGCCACCTTTTAACTTTTTTAAAATCAACAGAACCATCACCATAAAATTCCACCTTTCTATTTTCCATTAAAGGCTACATGCTTATTGTAGATGTCCTATTGTGACATTATTTGTCAATTATGCACCTTCCATACTTTGGTTATTTTGTTCTCAACAAATATTCAGAATCTGATATTGATTCATTTTTTCTCAAATCAACTCTATTTATCTTCTCACAGTATTTATGCATTTTGTGCTTATTTCTGAAAAATTTCAAAACCTTAATAAACTATTATATACAATGTGGTATACATTTTTTATGTTTATTAAATGTCATTTAATTCTAGTACTTACGATAAATAGAAAAGTTTGTTAATGATATACTTAACATTCTTGCATTTTGACACTTTCTTTTGTTCCATCTGGTGAGAGTTTACAGAAATGCTCAGTCTTTCTGTTTTTATAAAAACTTTATTTTATACTAAACTTAATAAATAGGACTTGATTTTCTTTTAATTTAATTTTATAATTGAATAATATTCTAATAAATTAAATTTGACCTTTTTAAATATTTCAAAACTGATCTGTAAATATAATAATATACCAATAGTATCAGAGATATTTACGTAAACATTAGAATTAAAAATAATTGAATTTATTTTTATTTTTTTAAAGATGAACAAATAGAAGTGAATTTATGAAAACTCTATCAAATTTTGCTTCAAAATCTTATATACTCTTACAAAAATTACAATATTTTAAAAGATTTTAATACTAAGATAATTATAACAAATAATGACATAGTACACACTGTCATTTCTTTTCTTTATATAACAGTCAACTTTATTAATTTCTTTTTTAAAAAATGAAACATAAATGTATAAATTGAAATTTAACTTGTGTATTTCTTTATAATAATCAGCCAGTTAGTGTGTAAAAACAAATGAATATTTTATAAACAAGCAAAAATTCCTTTTAAATTATACTTCAATATATTCATGTGAAAACTAGATTAGAAGAATGCTAATGCCCACCAGACACTTTTTCTGTCAAAAGAACAAAGAAAAAGACTTCAGATTTTAACCGCCATCTATAAGCTGTTAACACAGTCACAAAACACACCATATAATAGTGTCATTCAGTGCAAGACATTGTAATCAATGGATGCAGGAGTGCATAAAATTCCTTCCTAGTGCCTATTCATGCAATAACCCCAGACTATTTCTCAGCTTTCATCAGTGAAGAGCTTTGGATCTGAAAGCACTGCAGATATTAGGAACTTATGCAACCCTCCTGAAGCTACCTTTTAACTTTTTAGTTAACTATAAAACAGTCCAAAATGAAAACACAATAATGTTTTTAATTCTAGTTCTTCTGCTTGTATAGTCATACAGATTTGATCTCAGTTCAACATCTATACATTCAGGTATATTTGGTTCTTTGGCAACCACAGTCATTATAATCCTATTGGGCATGATTGGAATTAAACTTTCAGCATTCATCGATTATTATGGCTTGCATTGTGTGGCATTACTGTAGGGAGAGTTTTGCCTCTGAGTTAATATCTTGTGTAAGCATACAGAAGGCTGATCATGTGATGTGTAGTGGTTTACAATCTATAAGCTGCTCCTCTTCGGATATGTTTTTCAACTTTAACATCAATAAAATCATTGTTAAATCTACTTTTTTTAAAAACTACCAATCATTATCATTTAGAATAACATAAATGTCACAACCTAAATTTATGGGACAACAATGCTTTTTCTGAGGGAACTTTAAATAATTTCCAATGAATGTGAGAATTTACATGTTAAAAGGATGAAAAAGTATTATTTTTTCAATATCCAAAATGCATTTAATTTCAAATGTAATTCAATTATATTATAAAATAACTAACTTTTAAATTTATGAATATTCAGTTTAAAATACTAATACACTTTCGATTTCACTTTTTATTTTTCAAAAATTAGCAATTATAATAACATTTAGCAATTATAATAACATATAAAAACATACTTTAGTTTCCCTGCTGTATAGATAGTATATTAAAGCTTTAAATCACAGTTATTTTTAAATTTATATTTGTTTGTTATTACATTTTGAATTACAAATGTCAAATTAACTCAACCCACATCTTTAACATGAACCATTTTAAACAAATATAGTAATGATTATTATTAATCATTTACTAAACTAGAGATTATCTCTAACACAGAAATAAACTTCAAAACTCAATAAGGGATTAATATATCTGATTTTTTAAAATTCGACACACAAATACATGGAGTTATTTACATTTTCTTTTTACCATGTGTAATATCTTTATAAATATATTAAATAACTTCACTATTACCACATATTGTTTGTTATTGTAATATAAAAATATATTTTACTTGTAAGCAATGCTTTTTTTGTCTTCATATCGCTATTTGTAGATCTAGGAAGCAATTATGCTCTTAATATAAATAATAATAACATGGTTTATGACAATCAGGATTCATGAATGTAAAAAGAACTACATTTTACTTAGGGTTAGGTAAACAGTCTGTAATCCACAGTTATTATGAGATAGCACCACATTTGTCTTCATTTCCCAATAACTTTTTAACATTATTATGTAGATTTCGAATATGTTTTTACAAATATAAAGTACAAACACTTTTAATCAACTATACAAAAGAAAAAGAAAACACTGAGGAAAATGAAAAATTAAAAAGTAGAAAATAAAAAAAATAAAAAATAAAATCAGAATTCTGAATGTGAATGGAAGTAATAGATTAAAATGTATTTGGCATAAGATGTCCATCAATATTTCATTTTCTTTTTACTGAATAACAAAAACAAATAATGATAATTAAGTCTTTTATGCAAAGTTTGGTAGGTACTAATAAAATCAATTCAGTTTACTTATTAATAATGTTTCTAAAATATTGAATATTATAAAATAATTATTTCAAGATAAAGAAATGAGTAATACTTATTAACATTGTGTCATATCTTACCTAGCCTTCAAATAATGGACTAATTGAGATTCCTTTTTTATTGCAACTGGATTGAGCATTCACTGCCACTAATTAATGCATATATAAAGAGATAATGCATAGCCAATGGCAAGAACACACCTATAGGCAATGATGCTCACTGAATCCAAATGTTTTCATGAAGGTTGGGAATCTGGCAATAAATAGTCAGATTTTTTTTGAAAATAAAGTGAGAGAACAACTGTTAACTCTGAATAACAGTAGCCTGATTCTTCCGCTATGGTAAAAGAAAACTCCTGCTAACCTGATGATCATTTTCTAGACTATAGCTATTTAAGCTGATGTTGATGCAGCAAGGCAAGTACACCTATAGGACTGGAAACTTCCAGAATCAAAGCCAACTCAAGACAAGCAGTCATTACAGCTAAGAAAAATCACCATACCTACTCATGAGGCAGGCTATCAAGTACAGCTGGAAGTGAGTAGAAATCTTTAAAGGCATATGCAGTCCCTTTTTCAACAGTTTATCCTAGAAACTGGTAATTATATGCCACCAACAGTAACAGTTTGGGTGTAGCTATATAATTAACAATTGTAAATAGAATGTATGTTTTTTCTATGTATAATTAATAAATATATTACAAAATGTATGTATATGTGTTTGTGTTTATATGTATAATCATAATTAAATGTAACACAGTGTTTCTAAACTATTGAATATTATAAAAGATTGAATTCAAGATAAAGAAATTTACATCAGACTACGAAAGGAATAACATTAAAATGTATGTAAAAGGACTAGTCCAGTTAGGTGCTTACTGAAATTTGTTTTGAAGTTATTTAATGATATTAAACAGGCAAAAACTCTCCATATAGTAGTGCCATCTTGTGCTAACCAGAGTAATCAATGGATGCCAGAAGACTTGTGCATAAAATCCCTATCTAGTGCCTACTCATCCAATATCCCCAGACTAGTTTTCTGGCTTGTGGCCTTCATCAGTGAGGAGCCCTGGATCTGAGAGCATTGCACCTAGATCTTAGGATCTAATGCAACTTTCCAGCAGCCACCTTTCATCTCTACTTCACTACAAAACTATGAGAATGAATTTGAAAACACAATAATATTTTCAATCTAAGCTCAATAGCTTATATAGTCATATGGGTCTGAACTTAATTCAGCACCCATACATTTTAGTGACTTTGGTTCTTTAACAACCATAGCCACCACTATCCTATTAGGCAGGATTGGTGTTAAACCACTAAACATCACATGATCACCATCTCAGGCTAGCACATAACTGTTAGTAAATAGGCAAAAACTCTCCATATAATAGTGCCACCTTATGCTAACCAGAGTAATCTATGGATGCCAGAAGGCTTGTAAGCTATTGAGCTTAGATTGAAAATATTATTGTGTTTTCAAATTCATTCGTTTTGTAGTGAAGTAGAGATAAAAGGTGGCTGCTGGAGGGTTGCATTAGATCTTAAGATCTAGGTGCAGTGCTCTCAGATCCAAGGCTCCTCACTGATGAAGGCTACAAGCCAGAAACTAGTCTGAGGATATTGTATGAGTAGGGATTAGATAGGGATTTTATGCACAAGCCTTCTGGCATCCATCGATTACTCTGATTAGCACAAGGTGGCACTACTATATGGAGAGTTTTTGCCTGTTTACTAACAGTTATGTGCTAGCATGAGATGGTGATCATGTGATGCTTAGTGGTTTAATTTAATAATATTATTAAAACTTCAATAATCATTAGCTAATTTAGCAATCTGATAACCATTCTAAGAGTTTCTTTGAACTCATTCCTAGATTAGTACAGTTGAAAAAAGAGGGATTTAAATGGTAAGACCTTTTGGATTGTACTTTAATTCTCTTACATTTGCTGCTTGAATATTATATGACCTCATTAATGAATGAACTATTTCAATAATTTTTGATTACAAACTTTAAGTAACAATTATTGAAAACACAGTCCTATCTTATACTATTAAGAAATAACTTGAATCCTAACCTAACATACTTTCTTCATTTATTTAAGGTTAGATCTAGAATAATTCATAGAAATAATCTTCTTAGAAATTTGGTTGACATCACTTAGAGTTTTTTTTTGTTATTAAGGAAAATACACATACAATTACAGTATAAATTTTTTTGGTATACATTTATTTAGATTTGTTACACTTATTAACACAATCATCAGTAAATAATTTTTCAAATTAGAAAATACACTTATTTGATACATTAGTTACAATTATTATGACAAATTATTTTCATGATCAGAGTTGGAAGCTCATTGTTCAAACATAGTCTGTAATTATTGTGTAACTAGTTTTATATCAGAACACCTGGCTCTTTGGTTAGTGACTTAGTCAGTGATAATTATGCAGTCCATATTTTAATTGGCAGCAATCCTTTGTTATTCTCCATCTAATTCAACTATTTGTTTTTTAACATTAAATTGATAGTTAATTAACATCCTGAGGATACGCTCTTCATCCAGTGACCTAAACAGCATTAACAAGCGATCCCTGAACATAGTCCTTTGAATAATTTTTTTGCATATCTGCCATGGTTCCTTGCTTAAAAACGAAATGTTGTGATACAAATATTTTACAAATAGCTTCCTTATCATTAGCATTTTTATTGGTAAAAATTATGCTCTTCTTTGAATAAAAATTACATTACACTGCTCAAAATTACCACAAACTGTTCAATTAAACCTTTCCATGAAAAACGTTATTGTGCTCTCAAATTTATTCACCCATAGTAGCTCTGTGATATTTCTTTCAAATACTCCTACACCAGATATCAGAAAAGAAGTTTTCTCACAGAGTAAAAAAAAAATATTAAGTTGATCAGACATGCCAATTGTTCAAGACACAGTTTTTCCATTTAATATTTATGTTAGATATCAAGCAAGATATCACTTCTGGATGGTCAGTCAAAAACGTTTTCAAATGACTACCAAAGCAACATGTCAGAAGCTTTTTATTACATTTTTCTGGATCCAATTGTGTTTCCAAATTGATTTCTTTTTTTATATTTTGTAAAGTCAGACATGTCTTATACTTGATTTATGCCAACACAAGATGCTTCATAAATACAATTTAATAGTGTCTGACTATGTATATATGTGGACACAAACAGACCTATAACTATAAAGTTAATGATTATCAAAGCTAATGCTACATACAGTGGCAGATTTATATACCTTAGAGAGTCAATAATTAAGCAGTCTAAAAATTCTATAAGTTAAACACATAAATAGGTACATTTTTTTAACCTTTTTGCTCTATATCAGTATTTTTCTTAGCTCAATTTTACCTTATCATAAACAATCATCAGCAAAGAATCACATATACTTTTAACAGCTTATGGAAGGGTGAACAATGATTGGACTGTACATATATATTTTTAATTGTTTTTTTTTATGTGTGTGTTTATCAGTGTCTTTCCCATCTCATTCCCCCACACCACATTCATCCATCTTTGCAAAAACTCAAACTACTCTCTTTCACTATGCATAAATTTTGTTAACAGCCTTCCTTCTTCCAATGTGCTAAAGGTAAGAAATCTATAAATGGGAAACAATAATAAAAAAAACAAATATTTAAGTTATAAAGGTTTTTTATGGAAATAGCTTTATCTCTCTTGAAAAATTTCAAATATATTAAAACCAATGTTATTAGTAAGTATGCCTAAACAGCATAAAAATAATTTTGTTATTCATTAATTTGTAATAAGTGTTTTTAATACAATTAAAAATTTAATCTGAAAATTAATATGTAGAGTATATGTGCACAGACTTTCACACGCCCACCACTCTCCACCCTATCTCATAACACTGATATACTTGAACACATATATGTTGAAAAGATAAATAATTACCAATAGACGTATTTCATGCTAAACCAGCAATCATCAGTTGGTCCAGATTATCATCTCTACACATATATGCTATAAGTGCTCAGATATATATTAAAATAGCCAATCCTCGTACTTTAATGGACAGGCTTCAATCTACTCCACACTCCAACTGTTCAACCGTCCATCCAATTGAAAATCTGATGATGAAATGCTCAAAGGCCACCCTAAGGCCGAGATATATCTCAGCGCCAGAAGTTTATTAGACTTAATTCCAATTTGGTTAAATTCATTTATCAAGTTTAATAATTTATTTGTTCTCTTGACTATCGGTGAATTATTATTATTGCTTAATGATTAAATTTATTTCAATGGTTATCAAATGTGGAGCGAGTATTCCCACCGGAGAAGCATAAATCTTCTTAGGGGGGTGTAAAAGAGGGATCA
Organism: Epiperipatus broadwayi; assembly: GCA_028023455.1. Classification (NCBI taxonomy): domain Eukaryota; kingdom Metazoa; phylum Onychophora; class Udeonychophora; order Euonychophora; family Peripatidae; genus Epiperipatus; species Epiperipatus broadwayi. The sequence goes on along the minus strand of JAQFVV010012479.1, from coordinate 1,332,125 downwards.
GCAATATTGTTTAGCTCCAAATCAACATTTTGACTGACTTTGATAGTCCACTTACTGGATTCAATTAAAATCATTTGTTATAAAATTACCATCTTATTAAATGCTTTCATGTTATTAATAAAAGTAAATTAACAATTTAAAATAGTAGTGGTATAACTATTATATTCTCTTTCCATTTACACTGAATAGGTTAATATTACATGGTTTAATGATATCCAGTTTCACGCAGTATTTTCTATGCTTTTTATTTTATTCTTTTCTAAACACACGCACTTGTGTGTATATATATATATACGCTTGTGTTAAGTTGACAATTTTTTTAGGTCAAAGATGTCAATGCATTTTTCAGATTTATTCAGGCATGTGATTGCTTGTTATTACGATTATAACATTGACATTTTGGCTGACTCTAAATTGCCATTCTCTGGGTAGTAGCTGTTACTGAAGACGAAAAAATAGCCTATAGATCATCTAAATCACGTGACAGGTGATGTACAGTCTATCCTCTGTTGCAGAATCCCCAGCAATAGCGACTGAGTCACGTAATGCGAAAATGATCCAACCAAAACATCAATTTTATAATAATAATAACAAGCCATTGCATACACAGATGAAGCTGCAAATTATATTTATATGCATTTCTGTATGTATATTTGTGTGTGCGTGTAGATAAAACAATTAATAAACTTTATATAAATAAATAAAGTTGTGATTATTTATTAAGCACATATGATAAAGATTAAAGTCTTTCTCTAAAACATAGATAAAAAGTAAAATGTAAACTCACACAAGTAAATGTTACACACATATGTGTGTTCAATATAATAAAATAATATATGTATAAGGGTTTGTATGCATCTAATTATATAAGAATCTATATTTATGATGATCGGGCACTCTGATTGGTTAAGACAGGTTTGGAATTTTATACAATATGAAGCTTTATTATATGATCATGAATATATGTCGCATTCTGTCAATAATCCCAGAGTTTGTAAAGTAAATGTTCGAAGCAAATAGTCAGCTGTGAATTTATATCATACATGTATCACTCTTAATTTACAGAAATTTTAAGTTCATTGCCAGTGGGTTCAGGCTAGTGTCGCAAAGAAGATGTTTAAGTATATTTCCATAATTTAGGTACGCTTTTAAGTCCATAATATCAAAATGTATCAATTTATCATTAGATAAACATCTTAATAATTACTTAACTATTGTAGATTTGAAGTTTTATTTAATTTGGCCTTTGTGGATGATACCAGGTGTTAGGTTATTGCCAAACTTTTTTATACAGATACCAATAAATAATTATTTTATTTCTTTCAAAAATATGAATTCTTTATTAAGACAAATATTTAAAAGCGTTGTTTTTTTATCCACTTAATGTTAAAGTTGTGTACTCCATATGCCATGATGCAAGATTATTTTATCTACGTAGCAATATGAAGAATAATTTTAGAGGATTTTGTATTTAAATATTGCAATTATTTTTCTATTACAATATTTAATATCTAACATGCAGGCTATATATATATATATACCTGTACAAACAATGTAATATACAGGGTATTTTGAGCTCAGACTGTCCCATGACCCTCAACTCTCCACACTATCTCATTACAGTGATACACATATATGTCTAAAAGATAAATAATCACAAATATACATATTTCATGCCAAACTAGCACTCATCAGTTGGTCCAGATTATCACTTCTACACATATAAAAATGATTATAGCATAACATACAATTAAAATATAAAAATGTGATTACACAATATATATTACAGAAATGATTATAGCATTAGACACAATTAAAATAATAATTTTAATATATAAATTTAAAAGATAAAAGAAATCAAAAGCTGTTCAACATACTATATTAAAAGTTTTATTTTTAAGCTTTCTTACTCAGCATTCCTAACGCTTATATCAATTACAATTATATAGGAAAAGCAAACCAACTTAATGTAGAATCACCTAAAAACCATAAATTGGTATGCACATACATGCCTTTATGTAACTAATATTATTTATATGTCGATAATTTTGATTCATAAAAGTATATTGTAAAAGATAATTACATGAGTACTACCTTGCGAAACTATTTTAAAAAGTACTGTCATTTATAGCATTAAAACTTTGGGTTGAGGTGAGAATTATTATTGCAAAACAATGGGTAAAAAAAGGAAAAGAAATTGATCATACAAAATTGAAATTTCAGAGATTATAAAAATTATTATTTATATTAGAAATTTATTTATTACAAAACTATTTTTGAAATATATTATGTCTTAAAAAAACTATTGCAGGAGGAAACTGGGGGGGGGGGGGTACAGCATTGAAAACTTAGGTAATTAAAAAGATATATATTTTAAAATAAATATTGTATTAATATATCACTTTTCTTTTAATTTGTTTTTTAAAAAAATAACTATATTTTTTTTTAGTTTTTGCTAAAATAAAATGTTAAAAAATTGCAAACAAATGTTTTACAATATATACAGTATGTAATTAGATGGATTTAAACTCAGAATTGTTCAATCTATGCATCTTCCATTCCCTCTTCTTTGCATCTGTGTGGTCATGTGCATGGACGATAAATAGAAATCCCTTTAATTACATATAGAAGACACATTCAGTGTTCACAAATTGCATACTGCCTTAGAATTAAATATGTATAATAAATTTACAGCATTAAATATACTTATATAATGTTTTGAGATGAACTGATTGCAATTGTTAATGTAATTGAATAGCCCCCTAGTGTTAGCAAATAATAACTCATATTTAAAATTAACAAATATCTTTTTAACTTCTTCCTCTTTCATCTATCAGGAGAATTGTCTACAGTGCTTTTCCTAAAAGGAATAATTTTTTAATCAGTCAGAAATTTATTTCTAAATATTTTTAAACTTGAATGAAATATATATTTGGACACCATGAAATCTTTTTCATTTTTAATATTGCCAATGATGATTTAAATTTTAATATTATATAATAAATGAAAAATTTACAGTGCTAAATCTTTATAGTGTTTTGAGATTAACTCACAGCAACTATTTAAATACAATTGAATTGCCCTCTAGTGTCAGCAAATGGCAACACATTAATATATACACCTGGGTCTCATTTTATGTGGATTATTTTAATGTGATTTTGAAGTTATGTGATTCATGTTTCTTCTTAATATCTTTCATATTTCACTATATTTATTATATATCAAGAAATTTAAATTACTAATAACTTATTTTGACTTGAAATACTTTTTTTCCCCAAAAATATAATGTTATATTAGCAGCTAATGTGAATATGGCCTGAAGCTGTATTGAGAATCTTAGCTTCTATGTAAATAACCTATTTATACTAATGATTAAATAATAATAATAGATTTATACTTACATATAAAAATATCACAATAAATATTCAAAAAATTAAAAGTTTTAAAATGTATTTTGCTATATATAACAGAAATAAATAATCTTTTAGATTTTTAAAATAAAAAATGAAGATTTTACAAACTGAAAATAATCTTTCTAATGATAATGTATAATCTTTTTGTTTTGATTGCGATCTCATTTTTTAAATATAGAAACAGAAAACCATTAACACAGCACAAGACTGAAAGTTGGTGCTAGTTGTACATCATGAATAAAAATAAAGTGGATAACAGATTTTTCTGGCCATAATTACTGAGAGATTCTTGATTTCATTTAAGGAAAAGCCACAATACATCACATCATATCACATCAAATCTGATTTCTTACCAGTTTACAAATGAAGAACTCTAGCAGTAATGATTAAAATATGTATGAAAAATGTAAAATAAAATACTGTAGTTAATAAAAAAAGTAAAAAAAGTTTGTCTGTATTAATTTTTTTCAAATATTTGAAATTTTTTATTAGTCATACTTTATTTGCTTATTTTTTAATGCAAATTTTAAAGTAATTTTTCCTTGTTGCTTTGCTTTTATGTAAATTCTGAAAATTACAGAACCTATCCCCCATTTTTCAAGGTAAGTTAAATCTAATTTTGGGTGATTTTTTTTAATGTGGGTTTTCTGTGGAACCTATCTATTACATAAAATGAGACTCAGGTGTATATATTGTGCACTTTTTATTAGCCCAGTTTCTTCTAAAATAAAATTTTGGTATCTAATTTTAAATTTTACAAATCCAATAATATTTACTTAAGACAATAATGACATATTTGATCAAAGGGTTTGAACTCGGGATTAGCTAATGGAAAGTTAAAATGATCTTAACTCAAGATACACATAAATAATAACCTATAGAGTCATATATATGCAAATGGATGGACAATTAATATATTATTTAGTATTTAAAATCAGTGAAGTTTAAATTGTAATTTTGTAAACATGGTGCATTATAGAGACCAATAATTATTGTTTATGCACAGTTGTTTAAAAAAAATGTTTATATTCAAATCGTATTATATTTAAAAGTGAGCAAATATTTATTAATTTTACCAAAATACTGATCTAAAATTAAAACAGTAAATTGCATCTTTATTTAATTTCTAAAAAAACAACAAAACTGTCATTTTAAAATGATAAACCAAAAATTTGCAAGGTAAATTTATGTTGTTATAAACAGAAAAAGTGGGAAATACCAACCAATCACAATGTGTCAAACAATCTTGGACTATCAAACTGAAGAAAAGAGAAAAGCTTCTTCTTGATCATAAAGAATAAGTAACTAGGTTTTTTTTTTGTGATATATTTTTAAAAAAAAGTTGGATTAAAAATTCCTAAAATCTTATTATTTGCAAGCAGAAAAAGTAATGAATTGTAACTGTATTGATATATTGGATAATTATAAGCTTTATTTTTAAACTAATGGAATAAATTAATCATTTTCTACTGGGCAAATCAATGGTCAATAATTCCCAATAATCTCTTGAAAATTAATAAATATTGAGGAAATAATTGGAGATGAATAATCAACAAATATACTCACTGAAAGGGAACAATAATTGTGCCATGGGGAAAATGAATTGCAGTGATAAACCAATGGAAATAAATAAAAACCGTAAATATTCAGTAAGGATAAATAAAAGAACTCTAAATCTTGGGGAAACAGTTAAGTATATATATATTTAAGATTCAATAGAACTAAATTAGGAAAAGCTGAAAAGTGTTCATTATCATTCCGGCTACACATAAAATCCTAATGACAATAAGGGATAGGAGAAGTATTTAATCTGAGCCATACCGGCGGGAATATCAGTTTTTACAAAGTTTTAATTGAAAATGTTGCATGACACATGTATTTTGATTAAAATCATAAGTGTACCTTATAATATATATGAAAATATATGTCATCTAGAATAAATAAGGCAAGCCATAAATAATTTTTTTTGATATTACTAAACAAAGAACAAAAGGCATGATTATTATTGCAATAACCTCACGAATCTTAGGATAAGCAGAATCTTCAGAGAAAAAAGGAGAAAATAAGTTATAATAAGTTTAGGCAGTGTGGAACAACCTGGAATGCTAAGAAATTTAAAGTTGTTATTATACTTTTATATGAGAATTTAAAAGAGAACGTGTTCCTAATGTTGTTATTTATACTTTTAATCTATGAGTTGTTAGTACAATAGGGGGAATTAAATCATTTAATAAGGAATTAATTAAAGTGTTAAATTAATAGTTATTTAATAATTAGTTTGAGCTTAAAGATTATTAATCATTTAAATAAACAAATATGCTCAATACCCTAGTATGAAAGGTATAATAGGGTATTTAACATGATATATACACAGTCTAGAGGGCAGGGTGTGTTTACATGTGCGAACAGATAATAAAAAAAGAAAACAATATTTTCTTATGCGAAATATAAAAGTATTAATTTTGTTGTGCTTATCAACCTCCAGAATTATAACTATCTTTTCTCCATTGTTTTTTTTTTTTGTATTATTACTTATTCGTCAAATATGTAACCTTAGTACTATTATTATTTTAGAGGTTGAAATAACAGACCATGAACTGAAAAACAACAAGAGAATGATTTTTTTAATAAATAGGGGTAAATATTTTAACATACAATGAGAGATTATTAGTTTTGTTTAATTATAACACTCTGAAGATTAATTTTCTATTGTTATTGTTATTGTAATATATGTGTATGTCATTTTGTTATAAGTTATTTTAAATTTGATGTTAATGGGAATGTTTATTGTAATCATTTGTAATGAACATTATTAAAATTATTGTTTTGAAAGTTTTATTAAGTTCTAAATGTTGCATTTCTTTTCTGGCTCATTTTCACCACATCACACAACTCAAAATGTAAAGTTAAAATTAAAATGAAAAGTCAATTCAGTTTAGAGAAAATCTAACAGTTTAATAAGTATAAGTCTCTTAATAAAGATTTTTTACTTGTTACATGCTGCCTTGATCCCATAGGTCATTGATGACATTGCCAATTATTAAAGTGTATTTATTAATATGAAATTAAATGATACATTAGTTATTAGTGAAAGTATTAGTGTTAATCACAGTTTAGTTAATAATATTATTTTAATATTAAGTATTAAAGAACATGGATCAACATAAGGGGGTTTGAATACTGTGGTCTGTCTATAGGTGGTATGCCCCTAAGCAGAGTTGCCAAGTCCCTACATTAGGCCCTACTTGGACTCTGGCTAGGTACAATTAACAGACTGACTATTTCCCAACCATTTCTTTAACTATAACAATTGAATTTATATAAGATTAGTATTTATTCCCAAGTTACTTTTACATGATTAAACATTTCTAAGATAAGACATATTTTAAATATAATTAATGTGAGACTCGTTTACCTATAAACAGATCACACCCCCTTAACATTAAATAAATACAAAATATTTGTTCAATGGCATAAGAATACCCAGATACTCCTCCTTATTAAGTATCTACATACTCTCATGGCTAACAATAATATCCAATATATTATATTATGTTTATAATTATTAAGTTTTAATTCAATCACTCATTAAATTAATCTGTTAGATAATTACAGATAAACTTTGATTCCTATTATTTTTAATAATTAAGATTGACAATAATCACAAGAATAACTTTATAATAAGGAGATCTCAGGAAAATCATTGATTTATTAATATTACGTATGGAATATCAAGAGGGATTTTACAGATTTCCATGGATAGTGCACAAATTAAGAAAAGCTTATAATTTAAATCTATAATCAAGCTTTATATTTATATTCTTTAATACTTAATATTAAAATAATATTATTAACTAAACTGTGAAGAACACTAATACTTTCACTAATAACTAATGTATCATTTAATTTCATATTAATAAATACACTTTAATAATTGGCAATGTCATCAATGACCTATGGGATCAAAGCAGCATGTAACAAGTAAAAAACCTTTATTAAGAGACTTACACTTATTAAACTGTTAGATTTGTTCTAAACTGAATTGACTTTTCATTTTAACAGTACATTTTGAGTTGTGTGATGTGGTGAAAATGAGCCCAGAAAAAAAATGCAACATTTAGAATTTAATAAAACTTTATAAACAATAATTTTAATAATATTCATTACAAATGATTACAATAAACATTACTATTAACATCTAATTTAAAATTACTTATAACAAAATCATATACACATACATTACAATAACAATAAAAAACTAATCTTTAGAGTGTTATAATTAAACAAAACTAACAATCTCCCATTGTATGTTAAAATATTTAGCCCTATTTATTAAACAATCTTTCCTTGGATTTTTTTCAGTTCATGGTCTGTTATTTCAACCTCTAAAATAATAATAGTACTAAGGTTACATATTTGACAAATAAGTAATATTACAAAAAAAAACAATGGAGAAAAGATAGTTATAATTCTGGAGGTTGATAAGCACAACAAAATTAATACTTTTATATTTCACATAAGAAAATATTATTGTTTTCTTTTTTTTTTATCCGTTCACACATGTAAACACACCCTGCCCTCTAGACTGTGTATATATCTTGTTAAATACCCTATTATACCTTTCATACTAGGGTGTTGAGCATATTTGTTTATTTAAATGATTAATAATCTTTAATCTCAACCTAATTATTAAATAACTATTAATATAACTGCTAAATGTGTGTGTTCATGTATATAAAAATACTGTTAACTAGTAATAAAAATAAATGTAAAACTAACAGATTTCTAATGGTGTATTGTAAATAATTAAATGATATATTAACGCTAAACTATAAAGTAATTCATCAAGAAGGTTAGATAATGTAAACAAAGCCATTGCTTAAAATAGACAATGCTAAAGGTGTGGCATTATCTAATCAGTGATCATATAGGAACTAAAGTGATGACCACCATGTGGACAGTGGATGGCCAATGAAGTGAGGCTACTCCAAAATTAAGGCATGACAAGTAATGGATCTAATATTGAACTGAGAAAGAACACTTGCTAAGTGAAGCTCTTGAAAGGTAATGTGCCATTTCCTTGGGTGCTCCAATCAGCTCCTTTGCTTCACTTAGCCTTGCGGAAAGGTTTACCTCTGGACATGCCAAAGTAAACCTAGGGAACTATAACAGGTTGTACCGATCTCTTTATTATTTTACTCTGCCTTCGGGCCCCTTATTTATATATAATAATAATAGCATGTTTATATTATTCATACTTTGTATATATTAATAGTGATTAACTCATATATAATACTGTAAATAAATCTTCATTATATAAACCTACTTGCCGGTCTGCCTCATTATTTATTTTATATTGTGTTATTGATAGTTGCAATCAGCAAGCAATAGAGTGCCGCTGGACACTGAATTGGCGCAGTTACAGTTGATTACAAACCTTAATGGTGTAATTCTCAGTAATAACAATCAACACATTGACAGCCAAATACGTTGGCATCTAATTATTTGATTTCATGAGGAGATAAAACTACTAAGAAAAATATTTTTATATTTTGTTAAATCGACTAAGTTATCGTAATATTTTTATATTTTTGTTAAATTGACTAAGTATCATAATGCAGCCAGTAATATCCGAATTTGACATCAGAGAGACAAGTGAGTGGCCCCTGTACGTCCAACAAATTGAAAAACTGTTAATTATTAACAGAGTAAAAGACGATAAAAGCAAAACAGCAACCTTATTGTGTTTCGCTGGAAAAGGAGTAAATCAGATCGCAAATAGGCTCTGTGAACCTAAAATCCCAGAATAATTAACATTTAAACAGGTCAAAGATCGTTTGACTGAGTATTTTAATCCTCGTGAGTCTAGACACATTGCCAAACTCCACTTTAGAAATCGTTGCCAAGGCAAGAATGAGCGGACCCCAAGATTATGATACTGCCCTGCGGGGACTCGCAAAAAACTGTGTCTATGATTCATATCTGGAGGAAGCCCCCCTAGAACAATTTTTATGTGGAATGAACAGTGATAGTCTGAGATAGCAGTTATTGGCAGATACGGATATTAACTATAAAGTAGCTATCAAACGTGGTATAGCTCACAAACTTGTGTTGCAGCAATCAAAGGGATTTGCAGCCATGAAAATAGTGGACAATGATCCTTATGAAGTCCACAAAATAGACAAACCAGATAGAAGTTTGCCTGATCAAAGTGGAACAACAGATATTAAGAAAGTCGAATTAAGTGTATTTGCTGTGGAAAACTAGGTCACATGGCACGTGACTGTTTTTATAAAGACCAATTCTGTAAACACTGCAATAAATTCGGCCACTGGGAAAAAATGTGCAGAAATAAAAAAATTGATAATTATTACAAAGAATAACAGCCAAGAGAGCGTTACGAGAAAACATAAACAAGAGGAATTTACGGCAATTATTAATGTGTCTTCAGACCAATCACAGAAATTTGAAATAACTGTCAAAATTTACAGAAAACCCTTATCGATGGAAATTGTCAGCGGTAGTTGGGTGTCATTACTTTCCATTAAAGATTGGAAAACCATTGTGGCAGATATGAGACAGCCACCTAGACTGATGCATACAAATCTGAAGGCTCGAGACATCAATGGTAACACTATAAAAATTAAAGAAGTAATTCAGGCTCCAATTACTTCAAATAATGCGAAAGAAATAGTTACATTGCCGTTATATATAGTACACGCCCCTATAAATCCTCCTATTGGCCATGATTGGTTTCAGCAACTGGGAAAAAAAATTGCTTGGGTCAAAAATATTGACATTGAAAAAAACATCAGACAGCGTTTTCCTAAACTTTTCAATGGAGAACCGGGAACGATAAAAACAAAACCAGTTTTATTAGAATTAGGCATGAAACAGATGCCTGAACATTTAAGCCTCATATGTTGAGATGGTTTAACATACTCACAGGTTACAATTATAACCTCAAATACAAAAAAGGCGTGAAAATCAGTCATGCTGACACATTATCGCGAATGCCAGATCAGCTCAAGAAAGAAGTAAACAATGTAGAAATTAACTATATTGACACACTAAACAGCCAGACACTTAACAGTGCATAGGTAGCCGCATGGACCAGAGAAGACGCTGGCTACAAATGGATCATGGAAAAAATCAGCAAAGATTGGCCAAAACAAAGACCCTCTTTCTTGCACATAGAGCTATGGAAAGCTCGAGAACAACTGTCCATTTGCAAAGACTGTATACTCAGAGGTGATCAAGTACTAATTCTCATAAGCGGCAGGTTGCAAATACTTAATTTATTGCATGAAGGTCATCTGGGCATTGTTAGGGCAAAAGCGTTAGCTCGTAGTTATGTCTGGTGGGTGAAAATTAACAGTGACATAGAGCAATGCACAAAAAACTGCACAAACTGCCAGTCATGTGCAAATGCACCCTCAGCCAAATTCGAGTCCTGGCAAGCAGCAGACAAGCCATGGCAGAGAATTCATATAGATCACTGTGGTCCTATTCACGGACAATTATTTCTAGTAGCAGTGGATGCCTATTCAGGATGGGCTGAATATAAAATAGTTAAAAACACAGGTTTGGATGAAGCCATCAACAAACTGTTGGAAATGTTTGCATACCATGGTCTCCCAGAAAACCTAGTATCCGACAACGGCACAGGTTTTACATCAGAAAAGTTCGCTTACTCGATGCACAAATGGGGAATTAACCACATATTTACTCCACCTTACCACTCCCAATCAAATGGACTGTCTGAAAAAACTGTACAGAATTTAAATTCTGCCATCAATAAAATGGGAAAACAAAGTCTGCACGAAGTGCTCTTTAACACGCTTCTTTATCAACACTCTATGCCTACAGCTAAGTCAGGTAAATCACCCACAAAGAAATATCTAGGTCATAGACTGCAAACAAAGCTTGACAAATTCATACTAACGAAGGACACCGAAGTACCTTCAGGAAGAAACTATAAATTCTCACCACAAACCTGCGTATGGGTTAGAAATAATCAGGATAGACTCTGGATTAAAGCAGAAATTGTGCGACATTTAAGTAAGCAAGTGGCTGATGTATGAATAAAGAATGGAAGAGAGTTACGCAAACACATAAATCAATTGCGTAAAGTTGAAAGTATACAACAAACACTGCAGCCATTTCCGAGTAAAGATGACACTCCAGATGCAGAATCGGACCTCCCCCAATGTTCTAAGAGGGAAAGTAAAATTCCCTCCCATCTTAGTGATTATGTGCTAAGTTCAGAAAAAAAAAATCAACAAACTAAAACGCTATCTCTGAACTTGGGGGAGGTATGCTAAATGTGTGTGTGTGCATGTATATAAAAATATGGTTAACTAGTAATAAAAATAAATGTAAAACTAATGGATTGCAAATGGTGTATTGTAAATAATTAAATGATATATTAACGCTAAACTATAAAGTAATTCATCAAGAAGGATAGGTAATGTAAACAAAGCCATTGCTTAAAATAGACAATGCTAAAGGTGTGGCATTATCTAATCAGGGATTGTATAGGAACTAAAGAGATGACCACCACATGGACAGCGGATGGCCAATGAAGTGAGGCTACTCCAAAATCAAGGCGTGACAAGTAATGGTTCTAATATTGAACTGAGAGAGGACACTTGCTAGGTGAAGCTCTTGAAAGATAGATGTGCCATTTCCTTGGGTGCTCCAGTCAGCTTCTTTGCTTCACCTAGACTTGTGGAGAGGTTTACCTCTGGGTATGCCAAATTAAACCTAGGGAACTATAACAGGTCATACCGATCTATTTATTATTTTACTCTGCCTTCGGGCTCCTTATTTATATATAATAATAATAGTGTGGGTATATTATTCATACTTTGTATATATTAATAGTGATTAACTCATATATAATCCTGTAGATAAATCTTCATTATATAAACCTACTTGCCGGGCTGCCTCATTAATTATTTTATATTGTGTTATTGATAGTTGCAATCCAGCGAGCAATAGAGTGCCGCTAGAAACTGAAATAACACTTGAATTAATTTCTTATTAAATGATTTAGTCCTCCCCCCCTTATCGTACTAACAACTCATAGATTAAAAGTATAAATATGAACATTAGGAACAAGTTCTCTTTTAAATTATCAGCTAAAAGTATAATAACATCTTTAATTTTTTTAGCATTCCAGGTTGTTCCACAATGCATGAACTTATTATAACTTTTATTTTCTCCTTCTTTCTCTGAAGATTCTCCTTATCCTAAGATTTGTGAGGTATTTGGGTTATTGCAATAATAATCCTGCCTTTTGTTCTTTGTTTACTAATAACAAAAAATTTATTTATGGCTTGCCTTATTTATTCTAGATGACATATATTTCCATATGTATTATAAGGTACACTTATGATTTTAATCAAAATACATGAGTCATGTAACGTTTTCAATTAAAACTTTATAAAAACTGATATTCCTACGGATATGGCTCAGATTAAATACTTCTCCTATCCCTTATTGTCCTTAGGATTTTATGTGTAGCTGGAATGATAATGAACACTTTTCAGCTATTCCTAATTTATTCCTATTGAATCTTAAATATATGTATTTAACTGTTTCCCCAAGATTTACAGTTCTTTTATTTATCCTTACTGAATATTGACGGTGGTTATTTATTTCCTTTGGTTTATCACTGCAATTCATTTTCCCATGGCACAATTATTGTTCCCTTTCAGTGAGTATATTTGTTGATTATTCATCTCCGATTATTTCCTCAATATTTATTAATTTTCAAGAGATTATTGGGAATTATTGACCATTGATTTGCCCAATAGAAAACAATTAATTTATTCCATTAGTTTAAACATAAAGCTTATAATTATCCAATATATCGATACAGTTACAATTCATTACTTTTTCTGCTTACAAATAATAAGATTTTAGGAATTTTTAATCCAACTTTTTTTAAAAATATATCACAAGAAAAAAAAAACCTACTTACTTATTCTTACGATCAAGAAAAAAAAACTTTTATTCTTTCTTTGATTTTTTAGTAAAAAATTGTTTGACACTTTTCAATTGGTTAATATTTCCCACCTTTTTCTGTTTATAACAACATAGATTTACCTTGCAAGTTTTTGGTTTATCATTTTAAAATGACAGTTTTGGTTTTTTTTTTTTTTAAATATTGAAATAATATTTTTTTAGAAATTAAATAAAGATGCAATTTACTGTTTTAATTTTAGATCTGTATTTTGTAAAATTGATAAATATTTACTCACGTTTAAATATAATATGATTTGAATATAAACATTTTTTTTTTAAAATCAACTGTGCATAAACAATAATTATTGGTCTCTATAATGCATCATGTTTACAAAATACAATTTAAACTTCCCTGGTTTTAAATAATAAATGATATTAATTGTCCATCCATCTGCATATATACGACTCTATAGGTTATTATCTATGTGCATCATGAGTTAAGATCATTTATAAATTTCCATTAGCTAAACCCGAGTTGAAACCCTGTGATCTGGTATGTCATTGGCATCTTCTTTTAATAAGTAAATATTATTGGATTTGTAAAATTTAAAATTATACACCAAAATTTTATTTTAGAATAGACTGGGCTAAATATATATGGAAAATTGTATCAGAAACTACTCTTCACACATGTACTAGAAAATTGGCATGCACTCTAACATCAATATTTTTTTTAAAACCATAAGGGATCAGTTTATGGTTAGAAGTGTATTCTTTAAATAAACCAATAATTATTGAGGCTAGAACTTATTATAAACCTTATTTGCAAATCTGCATATTACTTGTACAAGTTCATTTTATATTTGATAGGAAAGAGATAGTTTTTCATAATTCAGTAGCTATGACACTGACTCTTATTAGTTTGTATGTAGAAAAATCTATTCTTCACATATGTGCAAATGGTACTTGTGATTTTTGACCCATGTGGCCACCAGAGGTGCTGGTCTGTGTCAACCACAGAAATACTTAGAGTAGGGGCCCCAAATGCAGCAATGCAAATTTCAGCCATTAGGTGGCGCTGTTCACAATGTGTAAACACAGGAACATTACACCAGCTGGCTGGCAATAAAGCTGCCTGCTTGGTGGCACTGGTCGCAATGCATAAACCCATTTAGCTTACATTCTCTGCTACGAGCAGATACCAAGAACCTAGGTGGCGCTGATTGCTGTAAACACATCTAGCTTATGTGTCGTCTGCTAACAGCAACTACCAAGATATGTGGTGCCATTTCTCCACAGTTAGACACGGAAAAACTACGCAATGATAGAGTTTATGTACATACTACTTAAAACATGAATGGCGTATAATATACAGGTGTGATTAATTAAGAAGCTACAATTACTTAAATATGCATTCAAACTTAATAGTGTCACATGCTTTTTCACAGTTTTATAAATGGATGTATTTTTAAATTATTTATTTTTAAAAATCGATTTTTTTTTTAATTGTTTACTCCAAAAGTGGTTTTTTTTTTTAATTTAAAAAAATGTAATTTTTACTACAATCTTTTTTTTTTTTTTTTTAAAAAAAAAAAGCTAATTCCCCTCCCCCCTTCTTTCAAAACTAGAGACATTTCAAAGATAAAATCTAATATATTTAATTAAGAGGGGCTTTACTAATGAATAGCTATGGTCAATTAGTGAATTGGATTGATTTAATAATGAAACAAAAACTGATATATGATGAATTATATTTATTGACAATTTTATATATACTTGATATAACCCATTACATAGCATTGGATAATGCACACAGGCATTTTATTTACTAAACAACATTACTCTAGGCCATTTAGCAAAATAAATTTGTGCCTATTATTTAATTGCGCTAATTTTATGCTATATAATAAATCACTACATTCCACTTATTAGTTATGCCCTTTCATCATCAGTTCGAGTGGCTATTATACAGCTATTATACAATCAAACCAAGTCTGGAGGGAAGCTTAATAATACATCTGGTTATGATAAATTTATATATTAAATATGGGCATATAAAGCCTCACATATAGCTTTAGATCAAACGGGTTTTCAAAAATGCTTCTGTTCAATGCCGAAGATTGCATATTATGGAGGTAGAGTTGGCTATAAAGATTTTACTAATACACTATGCATAAGTAAAATATAATAATAAAGTGGCTCCATCTTATATATATATATAAAAGAGCACAACAATAAAATATTGATAAATTTCACATCCGCCAAGCTGAAGTATATTATAAATTAAATACCGTACATTAAATGAACACTAGTTTATCAGCTTGATCAAAAGAACCAACTCTTCTGTAGCATGAGAAATACATATATGCTACTGACAGGAATATATTGTAATGGTCAGAATCG